>CM064520.1:3499657-3548586 GCA_032716605.1 Paralithodes platypus
AGATATATATATATGACGCACAGATATATATATATGACGCACAGATATATATATGACGCACAGATATATATATATATGACGCACAGATATATATATGACGCACAGATATATATATGACGCACAGATATATATATATGACGCACAGATATATATATATGACGCACAGATATATATATATGACGCACAGATATATATATATGACGCACAGATATATATATGACGCACAGATATATATATATGACGCACAGATATATATATATGACGCACAGATATAGTAGTTTCAGATAGTTTCATTAAGGGGGCTGCACGTATTTATTTGCATATTTATTTAAACCGTTAGGATTTTTTTTTAGTTTCCTCCCTAGACCTCCATCAAGCTTAAACACACACCCCATAGACCTCCATTCAAGATAAATTTGTATATTTTTCAGTTGAAAAATGTCCTGGCCGAAGGCCGGTTCCTCATAAATTACAGGCTCGTAATCGTTCGCCAGGAAAAAATCGGCACCTAAATAACACGATAACTCTTTATATTGACAAAGAAATGTGGCGAAAGGTCTTAAAATCGCCAAACTAATGGGCCGAACGTCTTAAAATCGCCAAACTAATGGGGCTGAAGATGAGGAAGAAGGGGGTCCAAAAAACCGACCCGTCTCCCTTTAAATGAACCCCCGAAGTGAATATACTATAGCTTGGTTATTTGTCAGCTGAGGGTAAATTGCCATGTCGCTATCTTGTTTACTAAGCCATTAGTAAGATTTGGTTGTGAAATATGTTGTCACTTGTGAAAACGTGGTACTAATAATATGCAAAGACGTAGTTATTTCATAGTTTGGCATTAGGCATCGAGAATCAGCTGTTGAGCTACTGAAATTACTGCCAGCTGATATAAAACTGACTACAGTATAGGTAACACATTTAATGGGAAGATTCGGCTATGTCCAAAATAACTTTAATGGGGAGGTAGTTGTTATTTCTGGACTCCCTTCTCCCTCATGTTTAGCCCCCATTAGTTTGATATTTTAAGAGATTCGTCCCATTGCTTTGGTACTTTTAGTGCCATTTCGGTGTCGATTTTTTCCTGGCGAGCTACAGTGAGCCTGCAATTTTGGAATAACCGGTCTTCGGTCGGAATTTTGTTCTACCAAAAAATGTACAAATTATCTCGAAGGGGGATCTTGAGGATAATGTATTAAGGTTGATGAAGAAATTAAAACAATAATAAATAAATGAATAAGTAAACTTATAAATAAACCCTACCCCTTTAAAATGTTCAGAGCAGCATTATTAACTTTCAGCTACTTCAACACACACAGTTTCCTCTTTGTAATTACAAAACGTTCAGTGTATCAAACCAACAATTTTCCTGACTCAGGTTGTTTACAGAAAATTGGAAATGTTTTGGAGTATTAACAAAATATCGAGTGGGGGTATTTGTAACTGATTTTGTTGCCAAGTATGTATTGATTGTAATACTATATAGGACACTCGAATATACAGTAGGTATGTTTGTCTTGAAATGTTGCAAATATTTTTTAGATTTATGTCTATTTGTCAATTTTACTAGTACGTCGCGTATGCTTAAGTATTTGAGTGTATGTAAGGTTTTTGTATATGGGCTCGCTGTGTGTATGTACAGTATATATGTGTATGTACAGTATATGTGTGTATGTACAGTATATGTGTGTATATTGTATTATTTTATGTAGTTTGTAAGGGTAAGCCTGAAAATACTTGACTGAAGATATGATAGTCCTACTAGTTTATGAATAGTTAAATTTGGATATGAATACTAATACAGAACATCAGAGAGGTGTTGTATGTGGGTAGGGAGTCAATCAGATGACACGCTGCCATACGTACGAATTACAAGAACTGGGTTGCAAAGGATAAACTGGCTGTCCATTGTAGGTTGTGAGGGGGGGGGGGGGGGGGTGTTATGGCTGCCTGGGCCCTTTGTGTGGATCTGGCAGTGTAGTTAGTCTATTGTCAAACAGTCTATGGGAACAAGGGGGGTTGATGGGTGGTGAGTGGCCGGGTATATATTATATACAGTATATACAGGTATATATACAGTATATATATATATATATATATATATATATATATATATATATATATATATTTATTTATATACTCCCAGCCGGACTCGAACCTCTAACATTCAGAACGAGTGTACAAACTTTAATCCACTACAGCACGGCGATATAAAGGAAACTTAACCTTTTCCTATTTATATTAAGAAGGGAAATCCTCCTTGGAGAATGTATTTCAATTCATGCACAAGTCGCAGGATCCATATTCCAAGATCAATACTTTGGCCACTAACACTCAATTTACATTTTTGTTTTGTTTTTCAGAATACCTCGTAGTGAAGATCGCAATGTAAGTACAATGTCTGCATACTTTTCTACACATGACCAACATTATGGTGTTTCTTTCTAAGATCTTCGATGTAGACAAGTTGCATAGACTACAACTTAATCTCTTTTAATCATGTCCTATCCGAAATTCAATGTTAGTTTTTTCAGTATTGCATGGTATATTTTTCTAACAGATTCCACGCCAGCTTAAGCTTGAGGGTGTGGTGGGGGAGGAACCTTCAGCTTTACTATATGATCTCAACCTAGTAGTTAGTAAGCTTAACAATGTATATATCCAAATTGCCCCGTAGGGACCAATAAGTCTGTTGCAGTTTGTAAGTCCTTTGTATTCCTCCTCCTCCTCCTCCTTCTCTTCCATCCTCTCTCTTCCTCCTTCTCTTCCATCCTCTCTCCTCCTCCTTCTCTTCCATCCTCTCTCCTCCTCCTTCTCTTCCATCCTCTCTCCTCCTCCTTCTCTTCCATCCTCTCTCTTCCTCCTTCTCTTCCATTATCCTCTTCTTGGCAAATAACCCCCAATTAACACAGTTTCTTTCAGAATAACGAGCAACGAAGTGTCAGTGCATGCCGAAATATATATTGATATTCATACGTCTGTTTCCTTTCAGAATTGTAGTAATAGAGTTAGTTTAGATTACATATCAACTTCTTTTTCTCCCTGTCCTGTCCAAATTTCCGTGTCAGTTTTTCAATACTACATGGTATTTTTCCTATCTGTTTCCATGCCAGTATTAGCTGGAGGGAGTGGTGGGTGCGGAGGAGCCTTCTTCTTAGCTATCCTTTTCTCTACCTCGTAGTCAATAGATTAGTAGTTTTAGTTATCCAAACTGCCCCGTAAGGACCAATAGGTCTGTTGCAGTTTGTTCTCTTTTGTATTCCTTTGTATTCCTCCCCCATTAATTCCCTCTTCCATCTCCGCTTCCTTCTCTTCCATCTCCCTCCTCCTTCTCTTCCATCCTCCTCCTCCGCTTCCTCCTGCCTCCCCCCCCCTCTCCTCCTCCTCCTCCTCCTCCTCCTCCTCCTCCACCAACCCCCCACGGAGGTATGCAAAATCTTACAAGACTTTAATGATGAACCCAGCTTAGCAAATGAGGCAACGACCACTTTTCTTAAGACATGCTGCGCGAGATGTGAGTGATTCGCTGTGATTAGAAGTGGTGATTTGCTGTGATTGTGTGTGGTGATTCGTGAGATTACTGTGATTAGATGGGGTGATTTGCTGTGATTGTGTGTGGTGATTCGCGATATTATTGTGATTAGATGGGGTGATTTGCTGTGATTGTGTGTGGTGATTCGTGAGATTACTGTGATTAGATGGGGTGATTTGCTTTGATTGGATATTGTGATGTGTGTGATTAGAAGTGGTGATTTGCTGTGATTAAAGGAGGTGATTTGCTGTGATTGGAGGTGGTGATTCAAGTGATTAGAAGTGGTATTTTGCTGTAATTGCATGTGGTGATTCGTGTGGTTATTAGTGATTGATGTGGTTTTTTTTTTTTTGCTTTAATTATATGTGGTGATTTGCTGTGATTGTATGTGGTGATTTAAGTGATTAATAGAGTTTGGAGTGATCAGATGTGGTGATGCAATGTGATTGAATGTGGTGATTACTAGTGATTGGTGTGATTAGAAGTGGTGAATTGGTGTCATTGTATGTGGTGAATCATGTGATTATTGATGATTGGTTTGATTGTATGTGGTGATTCACGTGATCATTAGTGGTTGGTGAAATTGTATGTGATGATTCATGTGATTAGTAGTGATTGGTGTTATTGTATGTGGTGTTTTATTTAATTGTTACTGACTGGTGAGAATGTATGTGATGATTCGTATGATTATTAATGATTGGTGTGATGGTATGTGGTGATTTATGTGATTATTATTGATGGGTGAGATTGAATGTGATCATTCATGGGTGTATTAGTGATTGGTGAGATTGTATGTGATATTCATGTGATTATTTGTGATTAATTGCAGTGGTTTGCTGTGACTGTATGTGGTGATTTTCGGTGATTTGATGTGATTATTGATCGTGATTTATGTAATTGTATGTGGCTGGTTTTTTTATTATGTGTGATTTATGTGATTATGTGTGGTTGTTTATTTGATTATGTGTGATTTATGTGATTATATGTGGTTGTTTATTTGATTATGTGTGATTTATGTGATTATATGTGGTTGTTTATTTGATTATGTGTGATTTATGTGATTATATGTGGTTGTTTATTTGATTATGTGTGATTTATGTGATTATATGTGGTTGTTTATTTGATTATGTGTGATTTATTTGATTATGTGTGATGTATGTGATTATGTGGTTGTTTATTTGATTATGTGTGATTTATGTGATTATATGTGATTGTTTACTAGGCTTATTAGTGACATTATAAGGTGGAATGTATTTGATTTGATGATTATTGCGATTAGGTGTGTTGAGGCCTATGTGTCTATTAGGTGTGTTGAGGCCTATGTGTCTATTAGGTGTGTTGAGGCCTATGTGTCTATTAGGTGTGTTGTGGCCTATGTGTCTATTAGGTGTGTTGAGGCCTATGTGTCTATTAGGTGTGTTGAGGCCTATGTGTCTATTAGGTGTGTTGAGGCCTATGTGTCTATTAGGTGTGTTGTGGCCTATGTGTCTATTAGGTGTGTTGAGGCCTATGTGTCTATTAGGTGTGTTGAGGCCTATGTGTCTATTAGGTGTGTTGAGGCCTATGTGTCTATTAGGTGTGTTGAGGCCTATGTGTCTATTAGGTGTGTTGAGGCCTATGTGTCTATTAGGTGTGTTGAGGCCTATGTGTCTATTAGGTGTGTTGAGGCCTATGTGTCTATTAGGTGTGTTGAGGCCTATGTGTCTATTAGGTGTGTTGAGGCCTATGTGTCTATTAGGTGTGTTGAGGCCTATGTGTCTATTAGGTGTGTTGAGGCCTATGTGTCTATTAGGTGTGTTGAGGCCTATGTGTCTATTAGGTGTGTTGAGGCCTATGTGTCTATCAAACTGAAAGATGTAGCGAATTTATGGTTGAACTTGACCCTTAGAAGATCCGATACGCATTTCTTTTCTGTTTTAAGGCTATTATTAGACGAATTTATTCAGATTAGGAAGGGTCTGTGGAAGTCAGAGGGTGTATCGAGATAGTCTTGACCGTTATAATTCCAACAGATCCCTTTCCAAAATTGTATAAAACCTTCCAATGATAGCCGGAGTTAACTGTCAAAATGCGTCCACATCGTCAAAGGGGTAATATGTAGGGTATGATTGCCTGTTGATGCTTGCGGGGGAAGAATGGGAGGAAATAACTGTCCTTTTATTAGATGCTTATGTTCTGGGTGTGGTGTCCCGAGTTCGAATCCCGGGAGGGCCATATGCTTTCATTAGTTTATTCAAGTACATTGGGGTTTGTGTTTGATATTAATGTTAAAGAACGGGGTGTTACTTATTATATAGGGTGGCGCACAAGTCGGTTATACCCAGTCTAGGCTGCCATTAAGGGGACAATATAATTTAATTGTTAATTTTTAATATATTTAGCATGTGCATAATAGTTTCCTCACTAGACCTGCATCAAGCTTAAAACCATATCCCCAAGACCCCCTTCGCCCAAAAAATCACCAAAAGCTTGAACTCCTCATGTTGTGCCTCAAGATCTAGTATGAGAATCTCTAGTGATCTTGCTAATCTGTAAACAAAATAATAGGTATAAAACAAGGTATGGAAATGTATATATCTAATCATTGCGTATATTGATAATGATTTACCTTTCTGTCCTTGCATTAGGTCGGTTTATTACCATCATTGTATATTTATATGTGTAGCTTATTATGGACATTGTAAATACATTTTTATACTCATTCTTTTTCACAGAGTAGGATCACTGCATCATTAGCAAAGTCAAAATCAGTGATCTTGATATTACAGAACTACTACTACCACTTTAATTACCCTTTAAACGGCCTTTCCGAAATGTGAGACAGATGTGCAATGAAGGTCACCCAGGTTTGTAAAGACTATTGCACTACTTACTATAAAGGTGCAATGCAAGTGTATACGTTACATATCTCACGTTGCAATACCAGGTGCCATGTGTTGGGGTATTAGCTATAGGTCATGGAAAGGTCATATGTGGTATTGGACATGTGTATGATATTTGCCGACCTTTTCTTCGTATCGGGTTAGTCGCACGGAAATGAAAAACAAATACAAAATAAATAAATCACTGAATAAATACATAATCCGCTCCCTGGATTAGAGCGCTGTAGCTGTCAATATTTGTTGGTTTCTATTCAACACTGGGGGTTATTTTGATAGTTTATTTTGATAGTTTAGTTTATTTTATTATTATTATTGAGAGTTTTAATTGTTTTTAATATTTCCATTTTCGAGCAATGTATTTTTAGTTTAGGTGTCTCTTCCTAACGAGCGATAGCACGTCTGTAATTCAGGAGGAACCAGCCTTCGCCCGGGACATTTTCTACCGAAAAATATACAAACTTATCTTGCAGGGGGTATTTATTTTTTTTTAATTTGATGGAGGTCTAGGAAACTAAAAATAAAATACAAATAATAATAATGAATAGATAAATAAATGAACAATTACAATACAAATCCCCCCTTAAGTGGTGCACAAAACTCCCGGTGTCCAAGTGATTGCTGCCGAAGTATTATACATTTCATATAGATCCATAGATAGACAGACAAACAGACAGAGAAAGGAAACAGATAGACAAATGTACAGATATCATACAGACACACATAAAAAGGAAGAAAACGGATAGACAAATGTACAGATATAGCTCGGAGGATACAATCAATAAAATCAGGTTTCTTCTGACTGAAATGGATTATGCTTTAACCATTGTTTACTTTCTTTTAACAGCAGTCGGAACTTATATAATTGAAATCTGAATATTGATTTGTTTTCGCTCCATTTCGTCATTGTGATCAATGCAATATAAAAGATAATGGATATGTAAAGGGTAATGAAAGTGTCCATATTATTTTAACCATTTTCAAGCTTATTGATAGTAATAAACCCATCCAATACAAATATGGAAAGGTAAATCACCATCAATATACAGTATATACACACTAATTGTATATACCTTTTTAATGCCCTTTTTATTCCCTAGTTTAATTATTTATTTTAATTATTCATGTTATTATTATTATATTTGTCTTTTAGTAGAGCCCTTAACTCGGGTGAGGAAGGTGTCATGATTGCTCAGGTTTAAAGATTTGTCATTCATTTAGTAACTCTTAATACGACGTCTTGGGGTGTGACTATGATATTATGTGTAATTATTTGGGGGGATTTCGCCTGCTGGTGTCTTTTTCGAGCAATTAATTTTTAACTTGCCCCCCTAGTTTAGGAAAAACGGTATGGATGTAGTATTCGGGCTTATCGACCACTTTGTTTACATTACTCGTAGGCTTACGATCACGTTCCCGTCTATTTTGACTGCCTTGGGATACAATAATAGGTTTTGGGGGCTTTGCCCTACTCACCCCCCCCCCCCCTCATGACTTATTGTCATCATCACATATATTGCCAGCAGGGGGGCAAATAACAGAAAAAAAAGTAGTCAAATTAGACGGAAACGTAACCGCGAGCGTACGAGTAATGTAAACAAAGCGGGTGATATGCCCGAATACTACATCTTTACCGGAAAAGTCCTCCAAAAGCTTTGAGCATAATATGTATATTTCTCGGTAGAAAAAATAGGTTTCTCCTAAATTGTAGGTTCACTATCGCTTGCCCAGAAAAATCAACACCTAAATTGGGTGAACCATTCTGTAATCACCAAACTAATTAGGTGAAGCCTTTTATAATCTCCAAACTAATGAAGTGAAACATGGAAGATTCAAACAGCTCCCCCCCCCCCCCCCCTCCCAACACTAAACAATTATATAGAGTTTAAAAAAATATATGAAAAAGGTATATAAAATAGTTGAAGTATGCTGATGTTGATTTACCTTTCTATCGTTATATAAAATGGGTTATTATCACCATTATGCCTTTGAATAGGTATATTATTATGGACGCTTTAATTACTTTTTTCATACTTATACTTTCTGAGAATGAATGTTGAGCGAGTTGTGCGCGAGTTCAGAACCCTGGTATTTTGTTTCGAGTAGAGATACATAGACCGACTACCATACAGTAAAATATATAACTTCAAATATAAGAATACGAGAGAGAGAGAGAGAGAGAGAGAGAGAGAGAGAGAGAGAGAGAGAGAGAGAGAGAGAGAGAGAGAGAGAGAGAGAGAGAGAGAGATGCATATAGACAGACAGGCATGACAGAAGTGAGAATGGGGGAGAATATAAAATTTGCCCGATGACAATTTTCCAAGGTTGAGGACAAGTGCGCGAGATCAGGAGCGGGTTGTGTGGGAGAGGGAGAAGGACAACCCATTCAACTGGCATAGATTTCTTCCCTACTGAATAATTGATATCTCTCCCCCGTCCTATTATGTCTCCTTCATATCCTCTGTGGGGAGATTTTTTTGTGTTACTAGGGCGCTTTGTTGAATACTTATGACGTCGCATTTACGTACGAACATTGTATCCTCGTTATTTTAGTGCCATTAATACTCAACGCATGTCACAATTGGGGCTTAGGACTGCCTAGTTATTCTAGGTGTGAGGAACTTATGATGTTGTAAGCATTTAATAAGTTGTTACGTCATATGTCATAATCTCTCAGTACGTCGTAATTAACCTCTCCTGTACCAGCGACGTCTTATCCATTTTATTCTGGATACTATTAGGCGATGTTATTCAGTTTAGGAAGGACTTCTAGCTATCAAAAGGCTACAGACTATCTCATTCAATAGCTACCACAGATCCTTCCTAGGCTGCATAAATTCGTTAAAATATAGCTAGAATATATTATAACACACGTCCCTGGTACTCAAAGGGTTAATGACTACTTTTGATCAGCTTGGCCCTGGGGGTATATAGAAAATACTAATTAGGTAGTCATGAGAAGTGAAGTTCTAGGTAAGCCATGACATCAGACAAGGAATGGTAGCTCTAACTCAGTCTGGGTATGGGTATAGCTTAAGCGGAGATTTCCACCTGGAGGATTTTTTTCTGAACCTCTTTCTTTCTCATGTTTAGCCCCATTGCTTTTCTAATTTTAAGACGTTCGCCCCATTATTTTGACGATTTTAAGAACTTTCGACCCATTTCTGTCAATTTTAAGACCTTTCGTGCCATGTAGGTGTCGATTTTATCCTGGCGAGCGATAGCGAGCCTGTAATATAAGAGGAACCGGCTTTCAGCCGTGACATTTTTCTACCGAAAAATGTACAAATTTATCTTGAAAGGGGCTCAAGGGGGTGCAATTTTAAGCTTGATAGAGGTCTAGGGAACAAACTAAATACCTCCCCTTAAATATATGCTAAGGCAATGTAAAGTACAGATGGTTGTCAGAATCTCTAGCTCACCATCAATAATTCATGGAATTCACTTATTTATAATTATTTAAGTATAACTCTGGAAACTAATTTATGCATATAACTTTCTATATATCAACTACCCACCTATATATATACTATTCTTTGTAAAGCAAGTTCTATCCAAAAATCCATCCAGATAGTTATAATTGCATACAGAAAACCTAGGGTGTCCTCAAATTGCATACAGAAAACCTAGGGTGTCCTCAAATTGCATACAGAAAACCTAGGGTGTCCTCAAATTGCATACAGAAAACCTAGGGTGTCCTCAAATTGCATACAGAAAACCTAGGGTGTCCTCAAATTGCATACAGAAAACCTAGGGTGTCCTCAAATTGCATACAGAAAACCTAGGGTTGTCCTCAAATTGCATACAGAAAAAACCTAGGGTGTCCTCAAATTGCATACAGAAAACCTAGGGTGTCCTCAAATTGCATACAGAAAACCTAGGGTGTCCTCAAATTGCATACAGAAAACCTAGGGTGTCCTCAAATTGCATACAGAAAACCTAGGGTGTACTCAAATTGCATACAGAAAACCTAGGGTGTCCTCAAATTGCATACAGAAAACCTAGGGTGTCCTCAAATTGCATACAGAAAACCTAGGGTTTCCTCAAATTGCATACAGAAAACCTAGGGTGTCCTCAAATTGCATACAGAAAACCTAGGGTGTCCTCAAATTGCATACAGAAAACCTAGGGTGTCCTCAAATTGCATACAGAAAACCTAGGGTGTCCTTAAATTGCATACAGAAAACCTAGGGTGTCCTCAAATTGCATACAGAAAAGCTAGGGTGTCCTCAAATTGCATACAGAAAACCTAGGGTGTCCTCAAATTGCATACAGAAAACCTAGGGTGTCCTCAAATTGCATACAGAAAACCTAGGGTGTCCTCAAATTCTTATGAGTGGGCCAGAGATTATGGCTTCCGAGTGTACCTATACCTCAGAACAGGTTGGAGTCTAGGCTTGCTATAAGA
This sequence comes from Paralithodes platypus, assembly GCA_032716605.1. Lineage (NCBI taxonomy): Eukaryota > Metazoa > Arthropoda > Malacostraca > Decapoda > Lithodidae > Paralithodes > Paralithodes platypus. The sequence continues at coordinate 3,510,474 of CM064520.1, forward strand.
TCAGGCAAGGTATGGTAGCTGTAACTGACTGACTAGTCTTATGCCTGGCCATAATGTCGGATGTGAGAAATGAAGGGGAGGCAGACCGTTTTTCTGGACCCCCTTCTCCCTCATGTTTAGCCCCATTACTTTTGAGACTTTAAGACGTTTGGCCCATTAGTTTGGCGATTTTAACAACTGTCGCCCCATTTCTTTGTCAATTTTATGACCTTTCATGCCATTTAGTTGTCGATTTTTTCCTGGCGATCGATAGCGAGCCTGAAATTTTAAGAGGAACCGGCCTTCTGCCAGGACATTTTTCTATCGAAAAATGTACAAATTTATCTTGAAGGGGGGTCTAGGGTTTTTTGTTTTAAGCTTGATGGAGGTCTAGTAAGGAAACTAAGAAATAAAGGAATTAATTAAAGATATAAGTGGTAACACTAGATTTATTCATCTATATCTTGTAGTTCAGTAACGATACATAGTTTGTTGTTACATGGTTTTTTTTTTGTATCTCTTTGTATCCCTTTATACTTCTACTTTAGGTTTACAAAATGGCAGACATGAGAAAAGAACCACGGGAGTTGGCATCAAGGATCTAGAGACGGGTGCTCCATCTCGATGCAGATTGGGTAACGGGGTTCGCTCCTCACGTGACGTCTGACGGTCTCAATCAAGCTCGCGTTTCTTTTGAAGCCAAGTCACAAAAGCGTTTTTTCTAGCATCTTTTATAAGCAACTCTGAAAGTTCATAACAATTAACACTCGCAAACCAAAATAAGTAAACAACCAATCGCGTTTTTTCCCAATCGCGTTTTTTCCCAATCGCGTTTTTTCTAAAGTCGAATTTCGAGATTAGGCGTTTTATCTAGTATCTTTTCTCGGTAATTCTGGTCTTGAAATTTGTAAAGATAAGTTTTATAAGATTTCAGCTAAAAGGTGGCGTGTTCTTTAAGAAAGGCCACATACACTTTGTCTAGGCTTCTTTTCTTGGCAGCTCTGGTCCAAAAAACTTCTGAATTCAAGTCTCCTGAGATTTTAACCAACTATACTAACCTACAATCAGTCACTGTGATGCTAGGTGTCAGTATCATAACTTAGATAGTTACTTATGCTTCCTGGTTACCTTGAGATTGAAGAAGTTGAGACATGAGTTACTTTTTTTTTTTTTTTTTTTTTTTTTTTTTTTTTTTTCCCAACTACTTTAGTTTACGTCGTAAGGGGGAGGGTTTATTTATTGGTAGATTTATTTATTTATTTATTATTATTTTAGTTCCTCCCTAGACCTCCATCAAGCTTAATAAAATACCCCAAGACCCACCTTCTAAATAAATTTAAAAAAAAATCGGTAGAAAAATTTCCAGGCCAAAGGCCGGTTCCTCCTAAAGTACAGGCTTGCTATCGTTCGTCAGGAAAAAATCGACATCAAAATATGAGAAAAGGTCTTAATATGGACACAAAAATGGGGCGAAATATCTTAAAATCACCTAACTAATGGGCCGAACGTCTTAAAATCTGAAAACTAATCGGGCTAAGGAACAAGGGGTGTCCAGAAAATCAACCATTTCCCCTTAAATCACTGCTACACTAAACAAGAAGCGGAAGAACAAATACACAAGGACACAACATAAGAACAAATACACAAGGACGCAACATAAGAACAAATACACAAGGACGCAACATAAGAACAAATACACAAGGACACAACATAAGAACAAATACACAAGGACGCAACATAAGAACAAATACACAAGGACACAACATAAGAACAAATACACAAGGACGCAACATAAGAACAAATACACAAGGACGCAACATAAGAACAAATACACAAGGACACAACATAAGAACAAATACACAAGGACGCAACATAAGAACAAATACACAAGGACACAACATAAGAACAAATACACAAGGACGCAACATAAGAACAAATACACAAGGACGCAACATAAGAACAAATACACAAGGACACAACATAAGAACAAATACACAAGGACGCAACATAAGAACAAATACACAAGGACGCAACATAAGAACAAATACACAAGGACACAACATAAGAACAAATACACAAGGACGCAACATAAGAACAAATACACAAGGACGCAACATAAGAACAAATACACAAGGACACAACATAAGAAAACAATTAAAGAAATATACAAATTCAAATGTCAAATTTCAAGTTCAAAAAGAAAAAAAACAAAAATCGCTCCTGTGACTTTTGTCTTTTAACAGGCTACTAACAAAAGCCAAAGCACAAAAACACAATACAGAGCAAACAGAACTATGGAAGCACAAGTCAAAAGATGGAAAAAAAAAATTGCTCGTGTGACTCCTTACCCTTTAACAGCCTAATATCAGGCGACCTTTATCCGGTAATTCGGTAAGAGACGCAGGCCTCCACCACCTTAACTCGATCTGGCCAAGGGGAGATCACGATGAGAGAGAGAGAGAGAGAGAGAGAGAGAGAGAGAGAGAGAGAGAGAGAGAGAGAGAGAGAGAGAGAGAGGAGGGGGAGATAGAGAAGGGATGAGAAGAAGGGGGGGGGGGGGGGTAGTAGAGAGTGAGTGAAGATTATTAGTGAACAATATCATTCAAAGGTTATAATTATACTGTATAACTTATTATAGTCCAACTTTAGGCCATGGCTGCATGCTGTAGGCCTATTCAAATGCAGGGTTACTAGCTTATTACGTTCAACCTAATCATATCTTCTTCACAATATATATACTGTACAGTATATATATATATATACATATATATATTTTCTTTAATACATACGAGGTTGAAAGAAATGGCAATTTCTGCGTTGGAAATTTTATTATTCAAAGTTTCCAGGTCTCTGATGAGTTTTCGCTGGGTGGCAGGAAGTAGATGAAGGAGATGAGCAAAATTCATGGTGGTACAGGGTTACATAAATGTACATGATGATACAGGATATACGACGCGTTTCACTGGACAACCAGCATTATCAAGTAAGGGTAGAATGATAAAAAGGTAAACAGGAAGGGTATATATAGAGGGTGGAGGATCAGAGGAGGCCTTAGTTACCCTTACTTGATAATGCTGGTTGTCCAGTGAAACGCGTCGTATATCCTGTATCATCATGTACATTTATGTAACCCTGTACCACCATGAATTTTGCTCATCTCCTTCATCTACTTCCTGCCACCCAGCGAAAACTCATCAGAGACCTGGAAACTTTGAATAATAAAATTTCCAACGCAGAAATTGCCATTTCTTTCAACCTCGTATGTATTAAAGAAAATGTATTACCTGGCTTTACTAATATATATATATATATATATATATATATATATATATATATATAAGATATATATATATATATATATTATATGTGTGTGTGTGTGTGTTTTCAAAGGTATATATGGATTCCTCTCGTCGTTGCGATTCCAACGGTATATATTTGTATTTATTTAGACAATTTTTATACCCAAAAGACTGATTATTTATTTTCATTTGTGTTGGTGTTTTCAAGGGTATGTATGGATTTCTCTCGTCGTTGTGTTTCCAACAGTATATTATTTTTATTTATTTAGACAATTTTTAGGCCCAATAGACCTATTTTTTATTTTTTTCTGAGATTTCTACTCTACTTTAATGTACTGCTAAGAAAACTTAAGGTCACTGCTAATTAATTAGAACACCCAAATCCTCTTCCAAGTCAGTCACTTCCAGAAATTTGATTGAGTTGTTTGACTTGGAATTTGCTTGGCTGACATGCATCACCATATACTTGTCCTATGTTAGTCGTATCTGCCATGTTTCCTACCATTAACCCAGTCTGATAAGATCCATGCTGAGATGTTCGACAACTTTGGGATCCTTCACAACTACACCAAGCTTAAAGTCATCTGCACTTGGAGACCACACTGAACCGACCACTATTTATGTCAATATCATATACAGCAGTGTGCCAAGGATAGATTCCTGTTGGAATCGCAACGACGATAGGAACCCATATATACATTTGAAAACACAAAATTCGAACATGACCTGCTAAGGTACTCGGCTTCGCCGAAAACACAATATTCAACATACGCAAATCAAAATAAATAAATAGGTCTATTGGGCCTAAATATGGTCTAAATAAAAAAAAAAAAAAAAAAAAAAAAAAAAAAAAAATATATATATATATATATATATATATATATATATATATATATATATTATAGATATATATATATAAACATAAAATATATATATATATATATATATATATACCGGCATATATATATATATATATATATATATATATATATATATATATATATATATATATATATATATATATATATATATATATATATATATATATATATATATATATATATATATATATATATATATATATATATATATATATATATATATATATACCGGTATATATATATAATTGTGTTTTTTTTTTTTGTATTTATTATTATAGTTTGCAGCTAGAACAGTTCAAAACGATAATATACAATATTGCGCCTATTCTGCAGTGCGTATACCGTATAGTGTACTACTACACAATCTCTCTCTTTGCACCGAGAGCAATTCCCCGGAATGTGCCACGTGGCCTTTGGGATAATAACGTCCTTGTAACTTCTTGTAACTCTTCCTCATTTTAATTTTAATATATAGTGTTAATATGTTAATTTTATGGTTCATTATTTTTGCCTGCCCGAGTTTACTCATGTATAATATACAGATAAAGCGTGATTTATTATAAGGTTTAAGGAAAGCAAATTACCTTGTTAAATATGAACTAATTAGAGACTTCCTTTCAGTGTGGAGTACTTACTGTCTCGCGTATTTAACTGTATATATTCAATGTAAATGGTGTCTAGATACACAGCATGCTCTAGTGCGTTATGGGAATATTGTTATTTTAATATATCATATTGCCCTAGAATAATTATGATAAAAAGCTAATGAAAGCTAATACAGTACTTGTAATCCAACATGGGTGGAAATTCAAAGAGATATGGAACTCGCCAAGTGATACAGTATATATGCTTCATTAAGATTACCGAAATTTGAATATATCTCAGAATATTTTCTTATTTTAAATGTTATAAACATTATTTCATCTTGTACTGAAGGCAAACATAAATGTTGAGTTATAATGACCATAGTCACAACACAAGAATATATAATATTGATCAAATGTACCCTCATCCTCGCACTTCTAATTATCAAAATTACATTTTGTAAGTTCGACCAGTAATATTGAATGAATTAACTGAAGAATACAATGTGTATCTTCTAATTTATTAAAATACTGTAAAGACAGACAAATGATCTCCTTAATATTCAGTCTCTGTAGGTTGTTTGTAATTAGTGCACACTAATATTATGAAACAATTGTTGTAATTAACTAATAGTTCTGTAAAATGTCAAGTAATTAGTTATGATATAGTAATCAACGTGTCTGTTAAGGAGCTTCGACACAAGAGGCTTAGCCAAGACCAGTTATTGTAAGGATTAGTATTATTATGTAGGACAGTTTATGGCAATGAACTTTGAACTATAACGTGTTCCTGTTTATGTGTGTGTAATGTATGTGTTATGTGTGGCTGACGTGTTCCTGTATGTGTAATGTATGTGTTATGTGTGGCTGACGTGTTCCTGTATGTGTAATGTATGTGTTATGTGTGTCTGACGTGTTCCTGTATGTGTAATGTATGTGTTATGTAGGCTGACGTGTTCCTGTGTGTCAGTGATATATGTGTGTGACGTTCCTGTGTTTATGTAGCGTCTGTGTGCGTGTGTTTGTATGTGTGTGATATATTCCTTTGTGTCTGATGTGATTCCGTGTGTGTGTGACATGTGATTGTATATATTTGGTGAGTCTGCAGTGTTGTTGTGTGTGTGTATGTTCCTCCAGTGTGTATGTGTGTTGTGAGCGTATGTACGTGTGTGTTCCTCCTGTGTGTGTATATATGTGTGATGTGTGTGGTATTATACGGTATATGAATCATTGTTATGTGTACAAAGCGTTGGTAAATCCTCGTTCTGTATATATTTTCTCGGTTTCTCCTTCAACATAAGAACCTTTTCCTAGAACCTATGCCTTTGTGAACTATATATCTCTATTATATTCCTCTGTAAGCTGTCTCTCTCTTTCTCTCTGATCCGGCCTTGTTCTAAATCTTGTTGATGTCTTCTTTTGATTCGGCTACTTCCCCCTTTTTCTTACTATTGTTACGTATTCGTTACTTCCTTATTTTGTTCTCTTCATCAATATTCTTAATCCAATATTAAGTGCCATAGTAATGTATTTGTTATAGCATTATACACCTTAAGGGGAGATAGGTCGTTTATATTCCTTCCTTCCATCCCTTTCCTTCATTCCTTCCTTCTTCCACCTCCATTCTTCCTTCCTTCCATCCCTTTCCTTCATTCCTTCCTTCTTCCACCTCCATTCTTCCTTCCTTCCATCACTTTCCTTAATCCTTTCCTTCTTCCTTCCTTCCTTCCTTCCTTCCTCTCTCCTCCCTCCTTCCCTTTTCTAACTTCTTCTATCCCTTTCCTTCCATCCAATCTTCATCCATCCCTTGCCTTGTTTCTTACTCTCCTCCCTCTCCTCCTTCATTATTTTCTTCATACATATCTTTCCTCTCTTCCTTTCCTCCTTCCTTCCTTCCATTCTTCTTCGACCTTTTCCTTCCTTCTTTTTTCCACCCCTTTCCTTCCTTCATTTCTTCATCCGTCTCTTTCCTTCCTTCATTTCTTAATCCGTCACTTTCCTTCCTTCCTTTCTTCTCCCCTTTTCCCATCCTTTTCCTTCCTTCCGTTATTCTTCCTTCTTGTATTCTTCCTTCCTTTATTGTTCCTTCCTTCATTCTTCCACCCCTTTCCTTCCTTTCTTTCTTCATCCAACCCTTTCCTTAATTTTCTATTTCCCTCCTCCCATTCTTAATGCATTACTTTCCTTCCTCCATTACACCCTGATTTCCTCCTATCTAGGCGCTTCCTTCACTCCTTCCCTCTAAAACTCTCTAATCTCCTACTTTACTGAAGCCATCATCATCATCATCCCTCTCCCTCCTACCCTTGCGCCCCTCTTTTCCTTCCTCCTTACCTCTTTTCCTCCTTACCTCTCTTCCTTCTCCCCTGCCTTTCTTTACTTTCGTACTTGTCCTTCCTACTGCCCAACTCCCTCTCTCTCATCTATGCCCTTCCCCCTTCTCTACCTCTTCCTTCCTTCCTTCCTACTCCCTGCCTCCCTCTCTCCCGTTTCCACTCTCCCTCCTTACCTACCCCCCCCCCCCCCCCCTTCAGGCACGCTATAACCAACGCATCTCGGTTTTCATACCCCGGAGATTTCCCGTTGATCAAAACACTCCCTCTTATTGCTTGCCCCCCCCCCCCCCCCCCCTTCCCCTCAATAATCCCCCTCCTCCCCCTTTCCCCTTCCCATTTCCCTCTCTCCCCTGCCCCTCCCCATCTCCCCTACCCTCCCCCCCTCCTGCTCTCCCCTCCCCCTCCTTCTCTACCCTCCCCCCTGCCCCTCCCTCTCCTTCTCTCCCCTGCCCCTCCCCCCCCCCCTCCCCTTCTCTTTGACCTACTTTTCGAACTAACCTGGTGATAAGATTGTCCATGTATTATTATAAGATTGTCCATGTATTATCATAAGATTATCCATGTATTATTATAAGATTGTCCATGTATTATTAATGTTATACGCGAACCAAGATGGGCCAACTTCGTATATGTAACAAATGTGATGTATAGTCGGTCCTCTTAGCCTAACCTAACATTATCTCACTTAATGAATGTTTAAACTACTCCATATCTATAGTTAATTCAATATAGTTAGGGCATAATTAACTATCTCTATCATCTATAACTCAAAAAGGGCTAAAGCAAATGGGCTATAAATATCTACACCTATTCCCTGGCAGTCTCTTCCCAAATGGTAAAATTATTCGCCCAATTACTCTAATCGTTTTTGAGTAATAATAAGAGGTTGAAGTCTGGATTTGTTACCTACCTAAATAGGACAGTGTATATATGAAGGTATCGTAAATAGTTATGGAAAGATCATCGGAACATTATATTGTCTTATGTTCAACCACTTTAGGATTATTCACATTCTTTGATTTCATGAATTAGGTTTACTTATAAGTTAATTAATTGGTGGGTTGGTGATAATATGCATTAAATGTCTTTGGCAATCTTCGAAATCACACTCAATAGACCAAATTCGATGTCACTAACATAGTATATGATAAACAGTGGTGGGCCAAGGGTAGATCCCTGTAGTACTCCAGAAGTTACATGAGTCCATTCAGAAGAAACACCATTGAGTCTGTCTACCTTGTAGCCAACTTTCTATCAATTACATCTACCCTGATACTTAGTGTACGTTAGCCTACTCACTTTTGACATTAGCCAACAATGAGACACTTTGAGAGAGAGAGAGAGAGAGAGAGAGAGAGAGAGAGAGGGGGGGGGGGTAAAGAGTTAGTGTGCAAGTGAGAGTTGGAGGCCAAGACCAATAAATATATACTTGAGCTACTAATGAATGCTCTACATAGGAGTAGCGAGGGCCGCGTATTGGGTATCCTGTCCTAGTTTCCCTGGGAAGGATTGAAATCACCGATCTTTCCGGCATCTAACTACTGTATCTCTAACTCTCTCTCTTCATTAGTCAGAAGCTGCCAGATCAGAGCAATGAGAGAGAGAGAGAGAGAGAGAGTGGAAGCTTTTCATAATTACACTGACACACAGATAATAATAATAATAATAATAATAACAATAACAATAACAATAAATAATCCGTTTATTTCAAGCCGGCAGCCAATGAGGCTAAACATACACATACTTGACCTAGATCTTATCCTAATATAAGGGATCAACAGACTAATCCTGGCTGCTAACGAAAGTGCCTGTGTGTGTGTGTGTGTGTGTGTGTGTGTGTGTGTGTGTGTGTGTGTGTGTGTGTGTGTGTGTGTATAAGAGTGTGTGTGTATGTATGTATATATGTGTGTGTGTGTTAGTGAACATATGAAAATGGGAGTCTGCAGAAAGCCGATTGGCCCACACAAGGCAGATCTCGCTCACACCCAACCCTAATTTTAAGGCCCAATTATAGGCCCAACTCACTAATACTATGAGGACTGACCTCACCAAATTTGTCAGAGGTCAACATAAGAAAACAGAAGTTTGCAGAAAGCTGATTGGCCCACACCAGGCAGATCCCCCTCACACCCAACCCATCTCGGCCATTTGCGTATCTAATTTTATCTTAAAGCTCTCTATCGTTCTTGATCCCACTACAGCACTCGGTAGCCTATTCCACCTATTTACAACTCTGTTTCCAAACCAATATTTGCATATATCTTTTCTGAAACTAAATTTATCTAATTTGAAACCATTTGTTCAAGTTCTATTGCATATTTCGTGTCCCCTTTATTAATCCCACTAACCCACTTGAATACCTCTATCATATCCCCTCTAACTCTGCGGCTCTCTAACGAATGTAAGCCTAATTTTTACAACCTTTTTTCATATGGAAGATTTCTAATATTATGGATAATTTTTGTCATTCTTCGTTGTACTCTTTCCAAGGAATCTATGTCCATTCTGTAATAGAGACACCACAATTAGACAGCGTAATCCAACCGCCTTAGGGGGTTCTTTTCCCCTGCACAGCTTCTTGCTCTGTACAGGGGCATAGTGCGTCCTTGTATTGAGTATTGTTCACATGTGTGGGGAGGTTCCTCTCACACCGCTCTCCTAGACAAAGTTGAAAGGAAGGCCTTTCGTATCATTAACTCCCGTCCACTCACTAACTCTGCAATCTCTCTCTGTCCGCCGCAATGTTGCATCTCTCTCGCTATTCTATCGCTACTATAATAATCAGTGTTCCTCAGAGCTTTCCCAGTGTATACCACCTCCTTTACGTAGGGCACGTGGTACCCGTCTTGCAACTCAATCCCACCCCTACTCTGTGCAACTCTCCAACCCAAGAGTGAAACGTTACTCTCAAACTTTCTTCTACTCAACAGCTGAGCTCTGGAACTCTCTCCCAGAATCAGTCTGTCCCTCTTCCTATGACTTAAATTGCTTCAAACTCCGTGTGTCCAGGCATTTTGGCTCGAACATCCCTTGATTTTGGCCCTGTCACTATTTCAACTATGGGGGAGGCACTCGTTGTAGGCAGTTCTGCCTTTTGCCTCCCTCAATTACATAGAAAGATTTTTTTTTATCTTATTAACGCTAGATAAAGTTTTAAGATTACGTCTGCTGTTCTATTACTCACACTTCTAGATATAAATCCGAAAACTCTATTTGCCTTATTTCAAGCACTAATGCATTGTTTTCTAGGTTTCAAATCACAGTTAACGATTACTCCCAAATCTTGTTCATTATCTGAGTTTCTTAATTTCACGTTATTTAATATATATCCTGCATTTTCTATCGATTTCCCAAATTTTACTACACTGCATTTATCTACATTGAACTTCATCTGTCAATTTACTGCCCATTCGTGTAGTGTATCTAGATCACTTTGAAGAGCCTGCATATCTTGATCAGAATTGATTTATCTTCCTATTTTAGTGTCATCTGCAAATTTACTGATTTTGCTAGATATTCCTACATTAAGGCTGTTAATTTAAATGATGAACAGCAGAGGGCCTAAGTCAGATCCTTGTGGTACTCCACTCTTAACTACACCCCAGTCTGATTGTATACCATTTATGTTAACTCTTTGCTTCCTACCAATTAACCATAACCTAATCCCCCTATCCCATGAGCTTCTATTTTCCTCAGCAATCTTTCGTGGGGAACTTTATCGAATACTTTACTGAAATCTAAATATATTACATCATATTCTTTGTCATTGTCTACTGTTGTGTATGCTTAGGAAAAGGATGTCAATAAATTAGTGAGGCAAGACCTACCCTTCGTGAATCCATGCTTAGAATCTTTAATTAATTGGTGACGTTCTAGATGCTCTTTGATTTTGTGCCAATAAATGACTAATAGTTTACCTACAACTTATGTCAAACTAATTGGACGATAATTTGAAGCAAGAGAGTTATCACCCTTTTTAAATATCGGTACCATATTTGCAAGTTTCCACTCATCAGGGACTAGACCCGAATGAAGAGAATGATTAAATAATGCTATTAAAGGGTAACTAACTTCTTCTTTACATTCTATTAATACTCTAGGATATATGGAGTCTGGCCCAGGTCACTTTTGTGGTTTAGCTTGTCTAACTGCTCAAGTACATATTTTCTACTTATTTTAGTTTACTTAAAAAATATTATCTATACTTTCATCATAAATCGGGCGGACCTCCGGTATATTCGCTAAGTCTTCGTGCGTTAAAACGGACAGAAAGTAAATGTTTAGAGTTTTACATATATCTACCTCGTTATCTATGAACATTTCTGTCTCAGTTTTAAGAGGGCTTACTTTGTCTCTTACTTTGGTTTTATATAACTGGAAGAAACCCTTGGGGTTCTTTTTCGATTCCCTAGCAATTTGTATTTCCTAATTTCGCTTAGCTTTCCGAATATCAGCTTTAACTTTTCTTCTAAGATTTGCATAGTAGTTTCTTAAATGTACTTCACCTAGCTTTATTTTGGGATCTGAAGCTCTTTGTAGGGATATAAATACCTTGGGAATCTTAAATGGTGTCATTAAATATTTATGTGTATAAACAAATATCGTGAGTGTGTGCGTAAGTGTGTGTATGTGTGTTAGTGTGTGTGGATGTGTGTATAAGTGTATGTGTTTACGTGTAATGAAAAAGCAGGTGTGTGTGTAAATCTTTGTCCTTATCTATTTACGAGTTGAAATAAGCGGATTATCGGTATGTTTACTTCCCTGTTTGTATATCCGTCATTTAAGTATATTTTAGAACGCGGAAATGTGTGTGTGCATGTGTGCGTTACTAAAGGGACACGTGTGAAGCTACTCCGTGCGTGAGAGAGAGAGAGAGAGAGAAGAGAGAGAGACAGAGAGAGAGAGAGAGTGTGTGTGTGTTTGCCTATTGTATCCTACCACTGGGGATAATGTGGTTGAATGGTATTGCTACTGAGCTGGTAATCCTAGTGTCCTGGTTTGAAGTCAGTATGTGTCTGGGGAAGATATTACTGGAATAACATGTGTGCTGCATTTAGTACTTTACCACAAAGCCCACCAATACGTCTTTAAAAAAAATTAACACACTTGCTTTTCCAAGACATTAGCATTGCATAAGTATTCCCATATTCAAAATTTTCTGTTAGATAACTGAGATTAAAATATTTCTAGTGAGAAACTCAATATGTGGCGTAAGAGAGTAGTACTTGTATGTGTGACTGTGTGTGTGTGTAGGTGTGTGTGTGTGTGTGTGTGTGTTTGTGTCTGTTATCAATTAAAGACGCACATTTGGAGCTATTGTGCAGCTTCCTTTTGTATTTTTAATAGTGACATTAATGGGAGATCCAATTTGTTTAATGACCTCTCTCTCTCTCTCTCTCTCTCTCTCTCTCTCTCTCTCTCTCTCTCTCTCTCTCTCTCTCTCTCTCTCTCTCTCTCTCTCTCTCTCTCTTTCTCTCTCGCTCTCTCTCTCTCCTCTCGCTCTCTCTCTCTCTCTCTCTCTCTCTCTCTCTCTCTCTCTCTCTCTCTCTCTCTCTGTGGTAGGCAGTGTTTAGTTTTGTATTGCCATATTACTGTTACATAATGATAGGAATATATATTACTCCCTTACCTAAGTACCCATAAACCTTACCTAATATAGTTGCACAAGCAGCATTATTGTCCCCGATGTTCAAGGAGCAGAATGCGTTGAGTGCAAAGAATCCTGTTGAGACGAAAATATCCCTCAGAGTTTGAAGATGATATTATCTCTCGCTCTCTCTCTCTCTCTCTCTCTCTCTCTATATATATATATATATATATATATATATATATCTATAATTATATATATATATATATATATATATATATATATATATATATATATATATATATATATATATATACAGTATTATATATATATATACCGGTATATATATTGTTTTTGTTTTTAAATAATTATTAGTATTATTTTATTTTATATTTTGATTTGATTTTTTGTAAACCAAGAGTACATCCCTGAAATGGGCCGGAAGGTCTGAGATACGTACCAGTCTTTGTAAATTATTGTAGGTATCCCTGACTCTCATCATATTATATAACAACAAAATTGTATTCATGATGGAAGTTGCTCTGACATATGTTTTAATACTGGTAATTCCCTAGGATATATATTTATGTAACGCAGCCCGTATATAATGGAAAGCTGTACTGATGACCATATTCATAACATAATATTAATGTATATAATTAGACGCGGGAATTTCAAGCCGAGATAATATCGCAACAATTTTGATGATTAAGACATTATTTAGAGGTCTTTAATAATCAATTAATAATTATAAAGAAATAGAAGTTGTATTATTTACGTTACCTGAATTTATTAACCCGAATTTAGATTTTTGAAATAACAGGGGCTCAATCTATTCGTCGAACTCCGAACACCAATGTATCCTCGAGTGACCATGGTTTTCTTTGTACAGTCACATATACAAATTCATGGGCCTCTCATATGTTTCAATACATATATGACCAATTGAAGCCCTTTCCCTCCCTCGTACATCAGCCACCGTTCCTATGTGCCTGGTCAACTCCATTGTTCCTGTTCCTAATATCTTAACATTATAATATATTCTTATCTTCACAAATTACATTATTTCCCTTATGTGATATCCACCCCTTCCCTGCCCCTTGTTTAAGGGGAGGCAGACCGTTTTTCTGGACCCCCTTCTCCCTAATGTTTAGCCCCACTAGTTTTGAGATTATAAGACGTTCGGCCCATTAGTTTGGCGATTTTAACACCTTTTGCCCCATTTTGTGGTCAATTTTAAGACCTTTCGTGCCATTTAGGTGTCGATTATTTCCTGGCGAGCGAAAGCGAGCCTGCAATTTTAAGAGAAACCGGCCTTCGGCCGGGACATTTTTCTACCGAAAAATTTACAACTTTATCTTAACTGGGGGTCTAGGCCCCTAGGGGGTGTTTTTCTAAGCTTGATGGAGGTCTAGGGAGGAAACTAAAAAAATATATGAATAAATTAATTAATAGACCAAACAAACGGCCAGTCTCCCCTTAATATACACATTATACATGGCCCTACTTGCGGCGTGTATGTAATGCTATATTTGGAATCATACAACCCTCTCTGCTTCTAAACATATCATCATCTTATTCTCTGTCTCAAATAGTTCATGCTTGCGCTATTCAAGACTAATTATACATAATTATTTGTTAGTATTATTAGCTTTGTTCTTGTTGTTGTTGTTGTTGTTGTTGTTGTTGTTGTTTATCTCCCTGAAACAAATTGACTGACACACATAGCATCATCCTACCCCCCCTCCCCCCCCCCCACTGTCCCTATCTTTTAAGGGGGGGGGGTAGATTTTATGGGCCCCTTCTCTCATGGTTAATCCCATTAGTGTTCAGATTTTAAGACGTTTGGCCCATTAGTTTGGCGATTTTATGATCTTTCACCCCTTTTCTTTGTCAATATTGAAACCTTTCGTGCCATTTAGGTGTACAAAAAAAAAAAAAAAAAAAATCCTGGCAAGCGATAGCTAGCCTGCAATTTAGGCGGAATCGGCCATCGCCCGGGACCAAATGTATCTAGAAGGGGGATCTTGAGGCCTTTTTTTAAAGTTTGATGGAGGTCTAGGGAGGAAAACAAATATTAATATATATATCGACCAATAAATAAACCCTTCCCCTTAAAGCCCGTACCAGCCGTACTGTACAAGCTGCTATCGTGGTGTATATTCTGTTATCTGCCTTTTCCAACCCCCTCATCAACCATATAAAGAGTCCACTAGTCACCACACCCCTTGCCTGTCCCAAATCCTGTACCCCATCCCCCCACCCCCCTGTGTACATATATTTCTTCTCGTGTATCTCAAACAACCTCATCACCCCCATTCACACCCCTTCCACTCATAAGTCACCCCTTTCGCACCCCCTCAACCAAAGAGAGATTCGAACCCTCAACCGTGTAACCCAATGTGACATCAAGGTGTTTCGAGCCCCGAGCCATGTGATCTAATGCGACATACCCTTGTAGACTCATATAGCATCGTCAGTAGATGTAGAGGGTACAATTAGTTTATGATAACCTTCCACTCGCACAAGGACTCTTTTTGACAATTTCTTTAATCAGTAGTATTTTTTTGTTTTCTTTGGCACTGATTCCGGTCAGTATAATATACTGTATACTGTATACTGTATACTGTCAGTATAATATGCATACCCATTATAGTTTACAATATTATTGTAAAATATAATGGGTATGCAAAGGCTAATCAAAGTTTCCATAATAATCTACCAATATAAAAGTTAATTGATGGTAACAAACCTATCTAATACAAGGATAGAGCTCGGTAAATCCTCATCAACATGCCCAATGATTATAATACCTTTTTCAAACTATATATATATATATATATATATATATATATATATATATATTTATATTCCAGGCCAGGATTGACGAGAAATACTGCCGGAAAATGAGTTCGCCTGACATCCCCTTGGCTCGGCCCTTCAGCTATTACCCACTTTAGGGTAATAAGAGGGTATTCAGATATAGCCCGGCACCGTACTTGGGGCCTTATGAGATTATGTTTTCGTTATGGCCTAGCTGTGAAAGTGGGGTGTGGTGTGAGAGTAATGGTGGTGGTGATTGTGGTGAAAGTAGGGTGTGGTGTGAGAGTAATGGTGGTGATTGTGGTGGATGAGGGGTGTGGTGTGGTGTGAGAGTGATTGGGGTGATGGCGGTGTGTGGTGTGTAATTGATGGTGGTGTGTGGTATGAGAGTGATGGTGGTGGTTACAGTGGTGTGTGTTATGAGAGTGCTGGTGCTGATTGCTGTGTGTGGTGTGATAGTGATGGTTGGTATGAGAGTGATGGTGGTGTGTGATGGTAGTTATAGTAGGGTTATAGTGTGGTGTATACTGTATAGTCTTCTAGCAGTGACAGTACGCGCTTATACACACTCGAACACACACATACAGCACAACCACGGTTTCTTTGAGACAATGCAATAGTTATTATAGCATATTTTGGGAGAGGGTTCCTAGCCCAGCCGCTCATTGTTGTTCATCATTTGCGAATGTTATCTTGCTGCCTGAATGACTGTGGATGTGGATTTAGCCTGTGACCTGTGTAATCAGTTTGATAATTCTGATCAGGTGCTAGAATTCGCTCTGTAAAAGTGACACTGGTCTACTGCTCGTCTGATGTCCACCATTGTAAAGAGTTGGGAGGCCACAGGGGTGCCTATCAAAATACGACCCGACCAGTGTGAATATACAGTATATATATATATATATATATATATATATATATATATATAATTATATATATGCTAAGGTCATTATATAACCTTCATTTACTATCCTTTTCTTCACACAATTTAAAAAACCTACATAACCATTTCCCTAATTGATGCTCTACTGAACCAGATGTTTACCTATAACTCAAACTACTTAAAATGTGTACCGGGTATATATTAATTTCAATATTTTTTCCTTTTTTCAACATTCGGGTCGGTAACTCGGTCATCATGTTTTCGGTTATATTTAATATCTCTATTAATTACGCTGGTTGAATCCGCGCCTTTTTCAATTATCTTAGCCAATTAAATTTGTGGCCCACATTTCCCAAAAGTATGTCAGTACCAGTGACAGCACACATGATTATTCATTCTCTCTCTCTCTCTCTCTCTCTCTCTCTCTCTCTCTCTCTCTCTCTCTCTCTCTCTCTCTCTCTCTCTCTCTCTCTCTCTCTCTCTCTCTCTCTCTCTCTCCCCCCCCCCCTTGGGTTTTGCAACGTAGATAATTATAATATATTTACCCTCAATTACACTGTAAAAATTAATGCTAATTATTCATAACAAAAATTATGCACATCAAAAGTATTCCACCGTGTGTGTGTGCTAATCTGAAAACGTATTATATATATATAATTGTTATTACAATTAAACCTTTTGTATAGTGTAGGAATATAACAGACAACCATGGCTGAACGTTGGAGCTGAAAAAGATTTAGAACTAGTGTTTGTGGAACCATTATCATAAGTAAGATCTGTTGTATCGGGAATAAACTGCCCTCAGGAGCAGTATATAGTTATCCAGTGGAATATGTCAAGATTTAAAAAATACTAACTGCTCCTTGCAACTACCTGTAATTTTCTCAATGTTCTTAATTAGTTCGATTGAATTATTGTGTTCGCTTTCTTTTTACAATTATGTAACTTAAAAACAAATAATAATTATAATAACTGTTTGTATTCTTCTTTGTTAAATGTGCAGTTTGCTTGGAGTATTATATTTATGCGTATTTATAATTATATTGTTTAGCAGAATCAAAACCATCCAACGACACCCCCAGCACCCTTCACTGTTTTGCAACCAGCATCCCCGACACGCATGGCGGTAAATACCAGACAGCTGCCATGGACACACCGTGTATACGACTCATATCCCATGCCAAAGTCAAACCAGGTATTTTCGACATAGACATCCTGGTCCACGTCCCCTTCATCGTGGACAGAATTCCCCAACACCACATATTGGTCCTGCTCCCATTCACCACCAACAGAAGTCCCCATCACCCCAGAGCCTGATCCCCTCATATTCCTGAGATTGGAGGCTCCTGCAGCAACCCATGCCCACGATGCCAACCCCAAGCCAAGACACAAGGCGGCCAAAGAAAGAAAGCAAGACAGGTGATTCGTCAGCCCAAGCCACACGACCTACCACCTTACCTGCCTAGGAACAACCCAGATTCAGGATCAAAGAGAGAAGACCGACAAGTACCACATCCTGGACATGGGTATATACTGTAATGCCCGAAACTCACCCCCAGATGGTAGAATAGCTCAGTCTCGTTCATTTCTAAAAAACAAAAAACAAAAAAGTTGCTAAAATGAGTATGGGGTAAACATAATTATGAGAAACCCCACTAGCCTTATTATAAATGGTGGATGCACTGTTAAATGGTCTGCTGCATATGTGTGTGTGTGTGTGTGTGTGTGTGTGTGTGTGTGTGTGTATGTGTGTGTGTGTGTGTGTAAGGAGACAAAATGCTATGTGTAAGGAGACAAAATACTGTGTGTAAGGAGACAAAATACTGTGTGTAATAAGGAGACAAAATGGTGTGTGTAATGAGACAAAATACTGTGTGCATTAGGCATCAAAATAATGTGTGTAAAAAGACAAAATAATGTGTGTAAGAAGGACACAAAATACTGTGTGTAATAAGGAGACAAAAACTGTGTGTAATAAGGAGACCAAATAGTGTGTGTAAGGAGACAACATACTGTGTGCATTAGGTATCAAAGGGGTGAGAACCAACTCAATCGATCAATGCTCTAAAATCAAAGTGACAACATGCTGAATAAACGGTCTAACTCACACATAGTTTTATTTTTATCTAAATAGGCAGGACATCTAGGAATTAATCCCTTAAGGGGAGGTTTTTAGTGTGTTTCCTAGACTTCCATCAAGCTTGAAATTACACCCCCTTGACCCTCTTTCAAGATACATTTGTACATTTTTCGGTAGAAAAATTTCCCGGCCGAAGGCCGGTTCCTCTTAAATTACAGGCTCGCTATCGCTCGCCAGGAAAAAATCGACACCTAAATGGGACGAAAGGTCTTAAAAGTGACATAACTAGGGTGAAACTTCTTAAAATCGACAAACTAATGGGGCGAACGTCTTAAAATTTCAAAAGCAATGGGGCTAAACATGAGGGAGAAAGGGGCAAAGAAAAAAATCCCTCAAGTGGAAATCTCCCCTTAAGCGACGTCATTTTGTTACGTCATTCGTCTTATTCTGGGTTACCTTTAGACCAATTATCTTTATCTTATAATATCTAACCTCTGGACTCAAAGGGGTAAACACAATTATCTTTATCTTATATTATCTAACCTCTGGACTCAAACGGGTAAACACAATCTCAATAAACCCTCTTCATTACCCAGGTCCTTCTTAAGCAACATAAAGTCGTGTAAGTTAGAGCCCGAAGGTGGGGAAGAAGTCAAAGGGAAGACTGCCAATGCCCTTACCTCGCATAATGTCTTCCTTAAGGGGAGGTATTTAGTGTGTTGCCTAAGTTTTCATAAAGCTTAAAATTACACCCCCCTAGACCCCCTTTCAAGATAAATTTGTACATTTTTCGGTAGAAAAATGTCCCGGCCGGAGGCCGATTGCTCTTAAATTACAGGCTCGCTATCGGTCGCCAGGAAAAAATCGACACCTTAGTGGTACGAAAGGTCTTGAAATTGACAGAAATGGGGCAAAATTTCTTAAAATGTCTAAACTACTAGGGCGAACGTCTTAGAATCTCAAAAGCAATGGGGCTAAACATGAGGGAGAAAGGAGTCCAGAAAAAAAAATCCCTCAAGTGGATATCTCCCCTTAACTAAATCAAATCATCTATTGCTAACGAAATCAAATGAAGAATTGCGTCATCGGGTATCTTCTATGTGTATGAAGGAGACAAAAGGCATGCTCCTCCAAAGTTAAAATAGTGACAAAACCAAAATAGTGACAGAGAGCCAAATTCAAGGGACGTTGGGATCAATTTGACTGGACACACACAGTTTAAAGCAGTCTAAGTCATAGGAAGGAAAGAGTTAATATGGTTACCTATTCTTGAGTTACCTTTTAGTACAAGCCCCAACACTCATATGATAGTATTTTAAAGTCATTAAAATTGTCAGTGGTTTAGCGGAGGTGTACATTACGTTTTCGTTTGTCTTATGCCAGTGAAAGAAAATGGAGTTGCAATACGTATAGCTATTATAAACGGATTTAAATTTCATTATAATTATTTAGTCAAGTTGTAGATACAAAATTCGTTTTATGTAATTAGTTTAAATTTATTTTCTTTCATTTGGTAATTAGATATCTTATTTCTTTTCTATGTGAGTGAGGGGGACAAAAGGCAGAACTGCCTGTAGCGAGTGCCTCCCCCATAGTTGAAAGAGTGACAGGGCCAAAATCAAGGGACGTTCGAGCTAAAATGCCTGGACACACGGAGTTTGAAGCAATTTAAGTATTATATAATAATTTAAGATACAGTATATACAGTATATATATATATATAATATATATATATATATATATATATATATATATACAGTACCGTATATACAGTATACTTTTTTTTTTTTTTTTTTTTTTTTTTTTTTTTCTATATTCCAACTACTCCCTCTCGGGCATAGGCTGAGAGCCTGTACATTCCACCGCCCAACACGGTGAAGCCCGTGAGGTCTTGTTCCAGTCTGGGGAGTGAGACATGCGAAGCATCCATCATGGCTCAAAGCAGCTCCATCTCTGAAGCGGCCGGTTGCTTCGCCCAAGTGCTTCACCGTCTCACCCTCCAGACTCAGACCCTCACTCTCAGAACGCCACCTATTGAGCAGTGAACTCACTAGGCATTGTCCCCCTGTAACATATTTTGAATATGGGAATATTCATACAGTGTTATTTAATCAGGGAACAACGAGGGTATTTTTTTGGCATTTCGGTGGGCTTTGTGGTAATGCACTGATACTAGGTACAGCACAAATTCAATCCCAATAATATCTTCCCATTGACATATCGGGATTTGAACCCGGGTCCATTGGAATACCAATCCAGTGGCATGACCACTCCACCACACCTCCCCTAAATATATACTGTATATATATATATTATGTACCATTGACTTGAAATTCCATGTTATTGAAACTATAATAAAATAATAGAAATCAGGATTATATATTAGTTTCTATATATCTTGCAGATTTCACACACACACACACACACACACACACACACACACACACACACACACACACACACACACACACACACACACACACTTTAACTCTCCCTTACACACACACGTAAGAGTTGCACATATTAAAATCCAAATAATTTTGTGACATATTTCTGCTAATTATTCAGCACATTGTCATCAAAATAAGTTGCATATGATAAATTCAGTCCATTGTGTGACCTGGTTCTGCTAATTTTTCAGCACATTTTCATCAAAGCAAAAATATAGATTCAATAAATTATAATAAATATCGACAAAGCAGAAGAAATGTCTGCATATGTTTTGTTCTATTTAATTATTTTTACATTTACGTGTCTGTCGACAGATTTGCAAAAGTGAACGGGTGATAGGAAATATATTTATATTTTTCTGGAATGCAATTGGATCAGAAAAACTTGGACATTTCTCGTTAATTTTCTCTATTCCATACTGTATATAAACAAACATACTGTATATAAAACAAACATACTGTATATAAAACAAACATACTGTATATAAAACAAACACACTATATAAAACAAACATACTGTATATAAACAAACATACTGTATATAAAACAAACATACTGTATATAAAACAAACATACTGTATATAAAACAAACATACTGTATATAAAACAAACATACTGTATATAAAACAAACATACTGTATATAAAACAAACATACTGTATATAAAACAAACATACTGTATATAAAACAAACATACTGTATATAAAACAAACATACTGTATATAAAACAAACATACTGTATATAAAACAAACATACTGTATATAAAACAAACATACTGTATATAGAACAAACATACTTGCTCATAGATCTTTAACCCCTTTCAGCACAATATCGCCCTTTTAACTTTGTATGTATGCAAACCTTCAGCAATGTTATGCAGTTTAAGGGGAGGAAGACCGTTTTTCTGGACCCCCTTCTCCCTAATGTTTAGCCCCACTAGTTTTGAAATTATAAGACGTTCGGCCCATTAGTTTGGCGAGTTTAATACCTTTCGCCCCATTTCATTGTCAATTTTAAGACCTTTCGTGCCATTTAGGTGTCAATTATTTCCTGGCGAGCAAAAGCGAGCCTGCAATTTTAAGAGGAAATGGCCTTCGGCCGGGACAGTTTTCTACCGAAAAATTTACAAATTTATCTTGAAGGGGGGTCTAGGGGGTGTTTTTCCAAGCTTGATGGAGGTCTAAGGAGGAAACTAAAAAAATAAATATGAATACATGAATTAATAGACCCAACAAACGGTCTGCCTCCCCTTAAGAAGGATTTATGATATTCAGATGGTTTGTTGAGATATTATTTTCCCGTTTGAGTCTGTAAGTACACATAATAGCTTAATTAAGGGGGGATGGGCTTTATTTTCTGGACCACTTTCTCCCTCATGTTTAGCCCCATTAGTTTTCGGATGTTTAGATGTTTGACCCATTAGTTAGTCGATTTTAAGACATTTCGCCCCATTTTGTCGTCAATTTTTAAGACCTTTCGTGCTATTTAGGTGTCGAGGTTTTTCCCTGGCGAACGATAGTGAGCCTGTAATGTTGGAAGAATCGGCCTTCGGCCGGGAAATTTTTCTACCGAAAGAAGTACAAATTAATCTAGAAGGGGGATCTAATGGATGTTTTTTTTTTTTTTATTTGACGGAGGTCTAGGGAGGAAACTAGAAAAATAATGAATACATGCAAAACTCGCCCAAAAAGTGAACTATCCCCCCTTAAGTAATTTGTGCAATGGTCAACAGAATGAGATGGAAATTCCGTCATCGAGCTAAAAGGTGTGTCACTGGAACTAACTTTTAGAGACAATTTTTTATATTTTTTCCATTTAAATATGTACCTTAAATAATCCTGGACTATGTATTCTCTACATTTTGGTTGAGCCAAAATAACATTATAACAATATGTGTAGGCCCAATAGGCCTAATTTTGATTTTGAGTTTGAAAACTTCTAAATCACCCATAGACGAGTTATTTATGTATGGATTTTGCTCAAATTTCTACCACAAGTACACTTTCACCCGCTGAATCCAATGGCACAAACATAATTCAAATCGGACCAGTAGTTTAGGATTTCGTTTTGATTTGGCCTCCAGAAACGCCCGAAATGAGCACTTTTTCAACTTTAAAAGTCTGCTGTAGCCCAAACTAAGAGTCCAAATTAATTCTACTTGGTGCCATTCGATTCCTCTCGCCCAACAGCTTCCAAACATAGTCGTAGATTCCATTTTCGACCAGGCATTCGCCCAGAATCAAACAATATGTTTTAAAAATACCTGGGCAGGTCATGTTCGAATTCTGTGTTTTCAAGGGTATATCCTTCCATACCCTACCCTCCCACCTTCCATACCCTACCTTTCCTCCTTCCATACCCTACCCTACCCTACCCTCCCACCTTTCATACCCTACCCTCCTTCCTTCCATACCCTACCCTACCCTACCCTACCCTTCCTCCTTCCTGCTCCTTCCATGCTCCCTCCTCCTGAATGACTCGGGTATAGGCCAGGTCAGGACTAACTGGCCCCCTAGGGATTTGGGAATGACGGGACTATAGCAATCATTTTTAATTTGCTGTCGTATACGTTCACCATATACGTTCACCATATACGTTCACCATGTACGTTCACCATATACGTTCACCATATGCTACGCTAGTTTACGTCACCTATTACTTCGGAATGGGTTTTAGTACAATGGTAACATGCCTGAACCACAATCAAAGAGTGTTCTGGGTTCGATTCCCGGGCTAAGTGAGACGGATAGGCAAACTTCACACCTTTTTGTTACAGTTTACCTACCAGTAAATAGGATCTTTGAGTTAGTGGATATATATGACGTTCCATTCGGGGAAGTAAGCTCTGATGATATGCAGTAGCCCCAGTGTACCAGGCTGGATAATACACCCACTACAGGCTCCAATGGGCAATGGTACGGAGGTGAGCGCCGGGGCCAAGCCGAGCCTAACGGTAGCCCTCGACGTTACTTTAGTAGTGTTATGGTGGTTTGACTATAAGTGTTGACATGGAATATGCAATGCTATGCCAGATTAATACAAGGGGCAATCAAGGACATGCAAATAAGAAAGACTGCAAAGGAGAGCTTAACTGGCAAGATGAAAACATTAATAATAGTATTTGAGTCAAGGTAGTTTGGTGGCAATGGGTGTGGTGGAGAGAGAGAGAGAGAGAGAGAGAGAGAGAGAGAGAGAGAGATAGTTAATTAGATAGAGTTACATAGATACACAGACTGCACAGACCTTGCTGCCCCTACTTAATTCTAACAAAATGTACTACTAAGCGGAAGAGAAGGCTAGCAAATCAGAAGGCTCTCTCCCCACCCATAGATAGTGAAGGTAGCCATGATCGTAAGGGAAGGGTAAAGGTGTAGTATAGTGAGTTATGTAGGCATGGAGATAAAGACAAGGGGGGGTTATAGCAGCCATATAGACTACAATAGCATTCATTCTCTCTCTCTCTCTCTCTCTTTGTCTTTTATCCATTCGGCCCCATTCAGCTTATTGTTTTAAGACGTTTACCCCCATCCATGCGTCAATATTTTCCTGGCGAGCGGTAGCGAGCCAGCATATATATATTTTTGTTTTAACAGCAAGCTAAATGTGTACATTTCTCGATAGAAAAATTTCTCCGGCAAAGCCGGATTTCTCCATACAATGCTGGCTCACTATCGCTCGCCAGGAATAATCGACAATTGGATGGGGATAAACGTCTTAAAACAGTTGGCTGAATGGGGCCGAATGGATACAAGCCAGGGAAAGAGAGAAAAGGAGAGATAGATGAAAACAAGCCGGTGACCCCCCTTAAGCATCGTTCAGACAGAGGTTAATCAGTACAGGAGTCTCTTTTGGCTGGATAATGCAGGTCAAAGTATAAGTTATGGAAGGAGGACTTTACTAGAGTGGATTTTCGTGTGTACTTTTATTAAGGGAGCCCACCTCGCTTTTGTTTTTTTCTCTTTCTCTCCCTCTCTCTTTGGCTTGTATCCATTTGGCCCCATTCAGCCTACTGTTTTAAGACGTTTACCCCCATCCAGGTGTCAATATTTTCCTGGCGAGCGGTAGCGATCCAGCATATATATATATATATATTTGTTTTGACAGCAAGCTAAATTTGTACATTTTTCGATAGAAAAATTTCTCCGGCAAGCTGGATTTCTCCATACAATGCTGGCTCGGTATCGCTCGCCAGGAAGAAATCGAGACCTAATGGGGATAAACGTCTTAAAACAGTTGTCTGAATGGGGCCGAATGGATACAAACCAGGGAAAGAGAGAAACGGAGAGAAAGATAAAAAAGCCGGTACCCCCCTTAATAGAACTCATAGGCTGTAAAATAAGATAAGATGAATACTTCTTAAATGCCTACCAGTTGTGCTAAAACTGGTAGAGATTTAAGTAGTATTCATCTTAACACATTTTAGAAATGTTCAATGATTTCGCATTCTTAACAATACTGTATACTACGAAAACGTGAAATTGTGTTCTAAGTGTTACGCAAAACGTTTATTTAAGTGTTACGCAAAACGTTTATTGTGTTCTAAGTGTTACGCAAAACGTTTATTGTGTTCTAAGTGTTACGCAAAACGTTTATTGTGTTCTAAGTGTTACGCAAAACGTTTATTTCATACTATTTTATGCGTGTATTTTACTTTGTTTTCAATCTTTACATTCTGCATTGCACACATGAATATATTAGTTTAGAGAATGAAGGCGAAAGTATAAACTATGGGAGGAGAACTTGTTTGGGAGAGGCTCAGGATGTTTTAATTGCGTTGGATCCGTTTCTGGGCTGTTTTGTTCATAACGTTGTTTAGGAGTTACCAAGCGAATTACAAACCAGTTACTTTCTCGTTTGAGTAGTTTATTGGCAGTTGCAATGCTTTTAATTATTCACAAAATATCAAGTAGTGGTATTTGTCGCTTAACCCCTTATGTACCAGCGACGTATGTGTGGGTGGGTGGGTGGGTTGGGTGTGTGTGTGTGTGTGTGTGTCTGTGTGTCTCTCTCTCTCTCTCTCTCTCTCTCTCTCTCTCTCTCTCTCTCTCTCTCTCTCTCTCTCTCTCTCTCTCTCTCTCTCTCTCTCTCTCTCATCTCTCTCTCTCTCTCTCTCTTCTCCCACTTTCTCTCTCTCGCTCTCTCTCTCTTCTCTCTCTCTCTCTCTCTCTCTCCACTCTCTCTCTCTCCACTCTCTCCTCTCTCTCTCTCTCTCTACTCTTCTCGGTCCTCTCTCTCTCTCCCACTCTCTCTCTCTCTTCATCCCTCCTCTTCCTCTCTCTCTCTCTCTCTCTCTCTCTCTCTCTCTCTCGATGTTTTAAAAGCCTCCCCGTGATAAAGTCTTCATCATTCACCCGCTCTTAAGAAATTCCACGTAGATAAAGTGAATTTATGTCCGTCGTCAATTTACCCCACTTTGATATTGCGATTCCTTGTATTCTTCCTTACGAGCTAAAGTATCGTGAGGCAAAAATAGATCCACACAAGCGCTTTTTTTCCGACAATCTTTTGGGGGAATTTATCACTCCTTTGTTTGAGGGCTGGATGGAAGTTCAAGTTTTAGACATGCTGTATAATACAACAGAAATATAGTGTATCTATCTATTACCTGACGGCCTAATCCCTGACCACGAACAAACCTCTTCTAGGTCCCCCTGTCCCCCGAGAACACTAGTCCTTCCTCCCATCCCATCCCCTTCTCCTGCATACATCTCTGTACTCCATTCCTCCACTTCATTATCGGTTTACCCCTCCCTCTAACCCCTTCCACCTCATTCCCATGCACCTTCTTTGTCATTCGTACGCTCTCCATTCGCTCCATGTAACCATGCCATCTCAATACATTCCTCCCGACATTTTCCACAACATCCACCTCAACACCACACCTCTCACGCACTTCTTGGTTCGTCAGTCTGTCCATCCATGTGACTCCACAAGCTCCTCTTAGGTAACTCAATTTGACTGCTCCCACTCACGACTAGTGTCCGTCTAGCATCATCCACGCTTGACTTCCATATGTCAAGGTGGGGACTACAACACTTATCATGCAGTAACCTCTTTGCTTCCATACAAACTGATCTGTTCCTTATCACCTTCCTCAATGCACCAAGAACCCACCTGCCTTGCTGCACTCCGTCTTGTATCTCATTCTCCAGACTTCCATCCTTACTTAACACACTACCTGCACTGTAGCTACATAAAGGATCCCACATTTTCCATCTGCTGACCATTCAACCGCATCTCACAGTTGGTTATGGCATTCCTCTCGAAGACCATAACTTTGCTCTGATCCACATTCACCTTCGAATTCCACTTCTCACACACTGTATGGAACCCACTTACTAAGCCTGGCAGCTCCCACTCATCATCGCTTAACAGGAAGGTAGCGTCAGAAAATATATAAAATTATATAGGGAATAATAATCTATGGCCAACTCCTCGGGGATTAAGGCGTTTGGCAATAGACAGATATATGAATGATGGTTGAAAATGATGTTGTAGAGTATTTATAGTATTTAAATGTGCCGAAGAAACTTCTTTTAGTTTGTTTTTCGGCTAAACTGAATGACAATTCATTGAAGTTATATAAGAATCGAGGACAACACAATAATATCTACAGCTTGAACTTATTTATACACCAAATATCGCAAATAGTAAATTCTGATTTGGGACGCGTCTGAACTAAAGTTTTAAACAAATGCAGGCCAATAAGTTCATATTTTACTTGCATTCTAGTTGCCATTAACAGTGCAAAAGAGTTCCAAGGGTTCTGAATTTAATTTATTCAAGCATTTAGGCAAATGGGATGATCTACCTGAAGTCTACTTATCGATCCCATTGCAGATCCTCCTCGTCAAACCTCCCTTCAAGATAAAGACACCCATCAGATCCCGTTTCAAGCTACATTTTTAAAGTGTTGGGTTGAGAAATATTCAGGACTTTTTAACTTCCAGCCTCGCTATCGCTCACCAGGAAAATATTGGCACCTAAATGAGGCAAAGCGTCGCAATATCACCAAAGTAATGTGGTGAAGCTTCTTAAAACTGCCAAACGAATGGGTCAAAAAGGTGGGATCAATGAAGACTACCCTCAGTTTGGTACACAATAAAAACGAACACCTGATAGTAACAACAATGGTACGCATATAAACTGTGTTCTAAATATGTATGTGTTCTAATGTCAATAGATAAACCGAAGACCTTTTTTGTTTAACCTTGTGATGAGTATGACGCATTTTGACAGTATATTCTGGCTATCATAAGACGATGTTATGCAATTTAGGAAGGATCTGTGGGAATGGTAAGGTTAACGACGATCTCAATTAACCTGACGTTCATACACCCTTCATAATCTGAATAAAATAATCCAATAATAACCATTAAACAGAAAAAAATGCGTAATCGGATCTTAAAAAGGTTAAAATTTAGTGTTCTAAGTTTAACAGTATACAGTTAAGAGATCCGAAGTGTTGCCAGATACAAGTTTCCGATCGAAAAACAAAAAATATGTTGAAAACGAACACACCTGCCTTGGTAATATGATAATAATGATACTGCAAATCTGGTTCGGGTGGAGTCGGGTAGTTTGTTAAGTGAGAGTAAGGCTAGACGGTGGCCTTGCTGGAGGGAAGAATTTTTTGTGTTCGTGTTTAACTTCCCTTCCCGTTTCCTATCCCTCTCATTTTCATTTTAGTAATTAACGTGCTTAGTATTGTCATTCGTAAGTTTTAAGGACATTTATTTGGAATGTTTTAGCATATTTCTTTGTGAGCGTGGTCTTAAGGGGAGATCTCCACTTGAGGGATTTTTTTCTGGACCCCTTTCTCCCTCATGTTTAACCCCATTGCTTTTGATATTATAAAACGTTTGCCCCATTAGTTTAGCTATTTTAAGAACTTTCACCCCATATTAAGACCTTTCGTGCAATTCAGGTGTCGATTTTATCCTGGCGAGCGATAGCGAGCCTGTAATTTAAGAGGAACCGGCCTTTGACCGGGATATTTTTCTACCGAAAAATGTACAAATTTATCTTGAAAGGGACTCAAGGGGGTGTAATTTTAAGCTTGATGGAGGTCTAGGGAACAAACTAAATACCTCCCCTTAACTTCAGGGTGTGCTTTGTGTTTTGGCTTTGTATGGTATACTGTATAGTTATTGTCTTTTCTTGATCCTGCTAGGAAGAGGGCTATGTTTTGCTTAATTGAATTGAACGGCTGCCTCCACGATATTGAACACTTAGACCAAAGTTGTTCACAGAACCAAAAGGAACAAAGTGAACCTGTCGGATTTCCGCTACTGACAGTGGTGGCTCTTGCATAACGATATTATCTACTGTAAAAAGGGATGTACCGGATTCAACCACCATTATTATGTAATGTGTACGTATATTTTGATGGTGTGTATTTCGTATTTGTAAGACTTAGGATCGTTGTCAGCACTTTGTATCTTGCATATTTTTGTGTTTGTATTTTGTACTTTCCATTATTTAGGATCGTTGTTAGTATAATTATATCCTTATCATTATACATATCAAACCCTCTCCCTTCCCCCCCCCCCTCCTGTCTATATAGCTCATCTTATATCAGTCTACTCCTAGTCTGTCAGGCTCCACCCAATTTTATGCAGCCCTACATTCCTTGAAACTGTATCGTTGTCCCGTTCTCTTTTCCGTCCATGCTCGATCGACAACCCATCCAAAGCAACATTTCAGAGCTATTTTGAAGGTAGATTGAAGGTCTACTGTATATCCCTTGCTGTTAGAGAGAGAGAGAGAGAGAGAGAGAGAGAGAGAGAGAGAGAGAGAGAGAGAATAAAAATAAAGCAAGACAGAAAAAGTGCTCTTATGCCTCTCTCTAAGGACCCCACCCTGTCTTATCACACCATATCCTCCTTATAGTTGTCCCTACACATATATTAAGGGGAGGAAGACCGTTTTTCTGGACCCCCTTCTTCCTAATATTTAGCCCCACTAGTGTCGATATTATAAGACGTTCGGCCCATTCGTTTGGCGATTTTAGCACCTTTCGCTTCATTTCGTTGTCAATTTTAAGACCTTTCGTGCCATTTAGGTGTCGATTTTTTCCTGGCGAGCGATAGCGAGCCTGCAATTTTAAGAGGAACCGGCCTTCGGCCGGGAAATTTTTCTACCGAAATATTTACAAATTTTTCTTGAAGGGGGGTCTAGTGGGTATTTTTCTAAGCTTGATGGAGGTCTAGGGAGGAAACTAAAAAAATATATGAATACATGAATTAATAGACCAAACAAACGGTCTGCCTCCCCTTAAAGACCATTTTTTGCTCTATTACATCCCACCTCTGTCCCTCCGTCTGGCTCCAAGGACGGTCGTTCCCTATCCTGCCACGGAGTATGTTACAGAGTTACAAGGAATTAAAATGAATAGTTAGTATCTCAACCATCCTTTGGTTCTCCTTATGTGAAAGGTGTTAGAATTCCCATTCTTTTTAGTATGACTTTACACTACCCCGAGATTGAAGGGAGGTGTTTTTTATGGATCCCTTTCTCCCTCATGATTAGCCATATTAATATTGATTTTTTTTTCTCAGACATTCGCTCCATTAGTTCGGCGATTTTAAGACCTTTTATGCCATTTACAGTAGGTGTCTGCTTTTTTAATGGCGGGCGAAAGCAGGCCTGTAATTTAGGAGGAATCGGCCTTCGGTCAGGACATTTTCTATCGAAAAAGGGGGGATTTGGGGGGATTTTTATAGTTTGGTATAGGTCTTGCGAGGAAACTAAAGAAACTGATCAATACATTAATAAATTAACAAATTAATACAAATATTCCCTTAAGTAGCGGCGTACGAATCAGCTGAGCCATTGAGTCTCCCCTGCATCTGCCTTACCCTGTTCTGTCTCTCTCTAACCCTCCCTTATTACCAGTCCCTCCCTGCCAATCCCTACCCCTAACCCCTCCCTACCCTACTCTGCCAATCACTACCCCGCCCTACCCTATCCCAACCCCTCCCTACCCTATTATGCCAATCCCTACCCCACCCCACCATACCACGCCCCTCTGCCCCGCCCCGCCCCGCCCCGCCCTGCCCCGGGGTATGTGGACCGGATGCCCTTATACAACTGCAGCCCCTGGTGACCTTGCTATAGTCACCCAACACCTTTCCTTGCTATAGTAACCTTCCAGCCCCTACCACCACGACCACCACCACCACCGCTACCCTCCCTACTCCCCTCCCCCCCATTACCACCACCACCACCACCACCACAGATACATACCCCCCCCCCCCCCCCCACACACACACTAATTGCTGTAGCCCCCATCACTCTTCCCCTTCACCTCGTTATAGAGCACCCCTCTCCCCTCCTCCTTTCACTTGCTTTAACTCCTCCCTCATGCCATAGCCCCCCTTCCCAAACCCATTCCCTTGCTATAGTCCTCTCTGCATCACCCTTGCTATAGTCCTCTCTGCATCACCCTTGCTATAGTCCTCTCTGCATCACCCTTGCTATAGTCCTCTCTGCATCACCCTTTCACTTCCCATGGTTCCCCTTCCCACCTCAGATATGCCATAGCCAATCCCCTTACACACACACACACACACACACACACACACACACACACACACACACACACACACAAAACACACACACACACACACACACACACACACACACACACACACACACACACACACACACACACACACACACACACACACACACACACACACACACACACACACACACACACACACACACACACACACACCATGTGATGTAACATCCATCAATCTATCCCTTCACATCGTTATAGACCCCCATTTCTCTTAGAGTCATGCTCACGTCCCCTCCTCCTCTCCTCATTCTTTACTTTTCCCTCCCCTACCCTTTCCTCTCGGTTTCTTGATATAGCTCTCCTCTACACCCCCCCCCCCCCCCTCCCTACACGCGCATACTCCATTTGCTGAAGCCCTCATCACCTCACCATTGCTATGAGACAGACAAAGTGCTAAAGGTTAGGAGGAACCGTTGCACGGGTTGGACTGGGTCTCGGTGTACACTCTGGGGCACAAATCATGGCCATAGGTTTTGAAAGCTATACTGAACTGAATCAAATCATCTCATTATTATTTTGCTTGATGTTTAAATGTTTAAGGGGGGATGGTTCACTTTTGGACGATTTTTGCATGTATTCATTAATTGTCTAGTTTCCTCCCTAGACCTCCATCAAATTTAAAAAAAAAAAAAAAAACATCCATTAGATCCCCCTTCTAGATTAATTTGTACATTTTTCGGTAGAAAAATGTCCCGGCTGAAGGCCGATTCTTCCAAAATTACAGGCTCACTATCGTTCGCCAGGGAAAAAATCGACACCTAAATAGCACGAAAGGTCTAAATATTTACGAAAAAATTTGGTGAAAGGTCTTAAAATCGACTAACTAATGGGGCAAACATCTTGACATCTGAAAACTAATGGGGCTAAACATGAGGGAGAGAGTGATCCAGAAAACCGGCCCATCTCCCCTTAAATGTTTAAGTTCTGTGTTTGGTGTTCGTGGATTCACATTGGGCCATGACTTGTCTGGTAATGTATAGTAGGTGAATCGAAGGTTAGGGGTAGTAGGAGTCACCCATTTAATTGACCACTTGAATTGACCCATTGAATTGACCACTTGAATTGACCCATTGGATTGACCACTTGAATTGACCCATTGGATTGACCACTTGAATTGACCCATTGAATTGACCACTTGAATTGACCCATTGAATTGACCACTTGAATTGACCACTTGAATTGACCCATTGAATTGACCACTTGAATTGACCACTTGAATTGACTACTTAAATTGACCCATTGAATTGACCACTTGAATTGACCACTTGAATTGACCCATTGAATTGACCACTTGAATTGACCCATTGAATTGACCACTTGAATTGACCACTTGAATTGACCCATTGAATTGACCACTTGAATTGACCACTTGAATTGACCACTTGAATTGACCCATTGAATTGACCCATTGAATTGACCACTTGCGAGTTCCGTTCTATAAGGCAGGTTCACTCTGTTCATATTGGCTCTGTAAACAACTTTGATCTTGGTGTTCGTTGTCGTTGAGGTAGCTATTTAGGAGGAGTAGTGCGTCAAAGGTTCCGGAGATGACACAAAACTCACTGAATTCAGCAAAACACAACCCTTTTCCTTGCGGAATTGGGAAAAGTATTTATAAACAAATAGAACAGCTACTGATCATACAGATTAACTACATAACAAACTACCGTTTCAATTCAATCTCACCAACTTCATTTCATGCAATCATGGAGGAGAAAGGAATTAATTATGTGCACAAATGTACAGCGCCTTTCTTGGTCTCAGCCAATAGTCTCTCTCTCTCCCCCCCCCCCCTCTCACTTACATGCTCGGTCTCTCTCTCTCTCTCTCTCTCTCTGTCTCTCTCTCTCTCTCTCTCTCTCTCTCTCTCTCTCTCTCTCTCTCTCTCTCGCCCTCTCGCTCTCTCTCTCTCTCGCTCTCTCTCTCTCTCTCTCTCTCTCTCTCTCTCTCTCTCTCTCTCTCTCTCTCTCTCTCTCCATAACTGGATCGCATGAAACTTTATCCACTACTGATGATATATTTTGTTTTTGTTCATGCTTCTTCCCACGACTGGCTATGGGAAGATCATTCAAGACCAAATAAATAACTAGATTGCATGAAATCCTACCTACTTAATTTTTTTGTATTCTTTTATTTTTTTTTATTTTTTTTTAGATAAGTTTTGCTTGCGGAGCTTCAAGGATGACTACGGGAAACATAATTCGATCCCCTTGCCCCCCAACAAGAATAGATATGATTGTATCGATAAATAAAATACCTTGGCGTTCCACATGATACCCGTGAGATGTTTGTTTTGTATTAACCCCCTCAGCACCAGTGACGTCTCTTTATCTTCCTTCTGGCTAAATGTAGACGGTATTATGCAGTTTCAGAAGGACCTATGTTATTCAGAGGGTTTATTGAGATCGTAGAGGTAGATTATAAACGAAAGAACATCGTCTAGTGGTTACCAGAATATGATGAAAATTACGTAATGGTGGTGAAGGGGTTAAGGGGAGATCTCCACTTGAGGGATTTTTTTCTTGACCCCTTTCTCCCTCATGTTTAGTCCCATTGCTTTTGATATTATAAAACGTTTGCCCCATTAATTTAGCGATTTAAAGAACTTTCACCCCATATTAAGACCTTTCGTGCAATTCAGGTGTCGATTTTATCCTGGCGAGCGATAGCGAGCCTGTAATTTAAGAGGAACCGGCCTTGGGCCGGGACATTTGTCTACCGAAAAATGTACAAATATATCTTGAAAGGGACTCAAGGGGGTGTAATTTTAAGCTTGATGGAGGTCTAGGGAACAAACTAAATACCTCCCCTTAAGTGACTGTGGCTATAATTTAGAGGTCAATTAACGAATAAAGCTATACAATTGAAGAACAATACCTGCATTACCGTGACATTCAATTCATTCGCAGGCCTGGGTATGAAGTATTTTCTTAACCATGCCTAAAAATATCACACATGAGCCTCCTCTAGGTCATATATATTGCCTTTCCGTGTCTTGGCCCACTATTTCAATACATGCGACAATTTCCGTCGCTCAGGCAAAGAATCCAAGAAAAACGAACGAGAGGCCTTTCCTTAGCTCAATAAATGCCTCTGGAAGGAACCATTGGAGGGTTTTTAACCCCGTATTTGCGAGATGCCTTCCTTAACCCTTTGAAGACTGTGATGCATTTATTCTGGCTATCATTAGGCTAATTTATACAGCTTAAGAAAGATCTGTGGGAATTTTAGGTGAAAAGACTATCCCTCCTTAACCCTCTGACTTCCATATACCCTTCCTATTCTTAATAAAATCGTCTAATAATAGCCGGAAAGTAGAAATAAAATGCTTATTGGATCTTGAAAGGGTTAGACTTAAAAATCGTCTAATGTTAGCCAAACCAGTCTGAGAAGGACGTGACTGTACTAAAGGGTTAAGGGGGCTGTGGTTATTAAAGGGTTAAGGGGGGTGTGGTTATTAAAGGGTTAAAGGGGCTGTGGTTATTAAAGGGTTAAGAGGGCTGTGGTTATTAAAGGGTTAAGGGGGCTGTGGTTATTAAAGGGTTAAGGGGGCTGTGGTTATTAAAGGGTTAAGGGGGCTGTGGTTATTAAAGGGTTAAGGGGGCTGTGGTTAATTAAAGGGTTAAGGCACGTTTATTAAAGGGTTAAGGGGGTTGTGGTTATTAAAGGGTTAAGAGGGCTGTGGTTATTAAAGGGTTAAGGGGGCTGTGGTTATTAAAGGGTTAAGGGGGCTGTGGTTATTAAAGGGTTAAGAGGGCTGTGGTTATTAAAGGGTTAAGAGGGCTGTGGTTATTAAAGGGTTAAGGGGGCTGTGGTTATTAAAGGGTTAAGAGGGCTGTGGTTATTAAAGGGTTAAGAGGCTGTGGTTATTAAAGGGTTAAGGGGGCTGTGGTTGTTAAAGGTTTAAGAGGGTTGTGATTATTAAAGGGTTAAGGGGGGTGTGGTTATTAAAGGGTTAAGGGGGCTGTGGTTATTAAGGGGGCTGTGGTTATTAAAGGGTTAAGGGGGCTGTGGTTATTAAAGGGTTAAGGGGGCTGTGGTTATTAAAGGGTTAAGAGGGCTGTGGTTATTAAAGGGTTAAGAGGGCTGTGGTTATTAAAGGGTTAAGGGGGCTGTGGTTATTAAAGGGTTAAGAAGGCTGTGGTTATTAAAGGGTTAAGGGGGCTGTGGTTATTAAAGGGTTAAGAGGGCTGTGGTTATTAAAGGGTTAAGGGGGCTGTGGTTATTAAAGGGTTAAGGGGGCGGTGGTTATTAAAGGGTTAAGAAGGCTGTGGTTATTAAAGGGTTAAGGGGGCTGTGGTTATTTGTTGGTCTATATATTTATTTACGTATCTATTTTTTAGTTTCCTTGCTAGACCTCCATTAAAAAATAAATAAATAAAAAATAGACCCTCCTTCAAGACAAATGTTTACATTTTTCGGTAAAAAAAAATCCCTGTCGGAGGCCGATTCCTCCTAAAATTACAGGCTCGCTATCGCTCGCCAGGAAGAAAGATTCACCTAAATGGCACGAAAGGTCTTAATATTGACCAAAAAAATTGGGTGAAAGGTCTCAAAACCGCAAAACTAATGGGGCTAAGCATGAGGGAGAAATGGGTCCAGAAAAACTAACCATCCCCCCTTAACCTACTCTGTGCAACTCTCCAATCCAAGAGTGAAACCTTTTTCTAATTTTTTCTTCTATTCAACAGCTGAGCTCTGGAACTCTCCCAAAATCAGTTTTTTCCTCTTCCTATGACTTAAATGGCTTCAAACGCCGTGTGTCCAGGCATTTTGGCTCCAACGTCGCTTGATTCTGGCCCTGTCACTCTTTCAACTCTGGGGGAGGCACTCGCCACAGGTAGTTCTGCCTTTTGTCTCCCTCACTCACATAGAAAACGAAAACACTGCCACAGACGTAGGTAAACGGATGTGCGTAGGAGGGCGAGGGAAGTGTTCCGTAACTGGTGATGGTTAACCAGGTTTGACAACAAATAGAGTTAACTGATTGGGAGTAAAAATAGAGTTAACCATTTGTGAGTAGTATTAGTTTTATAATTTGTGAGTAGTATTAGTTTTATCATTTGTGAGTAATATTAGTTTTATAATTTGTGAGCAGTATTAGTTTTATCATTTGTGAGTAATATTAGTTTTATCATTTCAGTATGCCATGGCGCATTCTCATTCTCATTCTCATTCTCATTCTCGTTATTTCTTATGTATATTTTATTTATTAGACTATTTTATTTCAGCTAAGGACGGATACGTGGAAATTTGAGAGATACGTCATTGGGATAAATATATATATATATTTTTTTTTTATGATTTTATTATTATTATTATTATTATTATTATTATTATTATTTTGTTTTGTTAAGCCCCCCTGGAAAAATCTAGTGAATTATACTGCATGCATAACTAACAATTGTAACAAATCTATGCCGTTTTTGTAGTAAAATACCTATCGGTCTGACCATTTGAGAGCATAAAAAGCTTCGTACAGTAGCCATAAGAGCAAAGCATACCGGATTACGTATACACACACACCGTACGCATTGTAACGGAACTGCGCTATTATGGTAGCCAGTGCTCCAGTGTAGCTGTAAGATCAGGTAATTCAAGGTTGGGTGCATAAGGGATCTGCCACTTGTGGGCCTATGAGTCTTTAGCAGTTCTGTAACAAAAGTCCGCCGTACTCTAGACAGCTCTTCGGTGTTTGGACGTGTACGGTCGCTCTAATAAGTCATGTCCCAGCTGTCATTACGTTTGGCTTGCTCTGTGCTGTATTAATGTCTGTCAGATGTTGAATAGGGGGGGGGGGGTAAGTGTAGGAACATGTTTGTATATTTCACTCGATATGAAGAAATGAACCTTAGATATTGTTGATACCAACTATTGATCAAAACGTACTTGGTGCCGAGCCATCACTTA
Organism: Paralithodes platypus; assembly: GCA_032716605.1. Lineage (NCBI taxonomy): Eukaryota > Metazoa > Arthropoda > Malacostraca > Decapoda > Lithodidae > Paralithodes > Paralithodes platypus. Next base: position 3,547,874 of record CM064520.1, read on the forward strand.
TTAGCGCGACTGTACACTGTAATTTGTCATTTGGCAGGCGCACGACAAGGAATTTTACTGAGCCTTTGATGTTCGCTTAGGTATTCCGAAAAAAATAAAAAAACAAAAAGATGTCCCTGGCTATATATAAAACACAATATAACACAATAACGTTCCAATCTACATTCTCACCAACAAATATATATGAGTGTTATCGTATCGGTGTTTCATTTTTTTATTTTTATGACCTATATTTTTCATTTTGATTTGGGGTATTGGCGTCTGGGTAAGAAAAACAAAACAACACACACACACGTACGTTTGAAGAGCGATTGTTCAGATAACAGCAGGCAATACCAGCAGAGTGAATGTACAGTCGCCTGCGCAAGTATATGGCCCACTACTAAATGATAAACGGGAGACAGTGAACATTGACCTAGATAAAAGAATGACTCGGGCATACGTGTATGTATGTATGTATGTATGCATGTGTGTATGTATGTACGTAGCCTATGTATGTATGTACTGTATGTATGTATGTATGTAGTTTATGCGTGTATGTGTGTATGTACAGTATGTATGACTCGGGCATATATTGCAAGAAAAATATTTTGAAATATTACATCAGCGTGTTAGAATTGTTCGTTAGGGGGGGGGGGGGGGGGGGGGGGATGGGGGGTTTTCTGGTCCCCCTTTTCGCCCTCGTGTTTAGCCCCCACTAGTTTTCAGATTTT
>CM064520.1:3548686-3618686 GCA_032716605.1 Paralithodes platypus
GATCCACACAAGCGCTTTTTTTCCGACAATCTTTGGGGGGAATTTACCAGTCCTTTCTTTGAGGGCTGGATGGAAGTTCCAGTCTTAGACATGCTGTATAATACGACAGAAATATAGTGTATCCTATCTATTACGCTGCACGGCCTAATCCCTCGACCACGAACAAACCTCTTCTAGTCCACTGTCCCCCGAGAACACTAGTCCTTCCTCCCATCCCTCCCCTTCATCCTGCATAACATCCTCTGTACTCCATTCCTCCACTTTCAGTATCGGTTACCCCTCCCTCTAACCACCTTCCCACCTCATTTCCCCTGCACCTTCTTGGTCACTTCGTACGGCTCCTCCATTCGCTCCATGTAACCATGCCATCTCAAAATACATTCCTCCCCAGCCATTTTCCACAACAACATCCACCTCAACACCCCACCTCTCACGCACTTCCTTGGTGTCGTCAGTCTGTCCATCCATGTGACTCCACAAGCTCCTCTTAGGTAACTCAATTGGACTGCTTCCCACTCACGCTAGTGTCCGTCTAGCATCATCCACGCTTGACTTGCCATATGTCAAGGTGGGGACTACAACACTTATCATGCAGTAACCTCTTTTGCTTCCATACAAAAATGATCTGGTTCCTGGTATCACCTTCCTCAATGCACCAAGAACCCACCTGCCTTTGCTTGACACTCCGGTCCTGTAATCTCATTCTCCAGACTTCCATCCGTACTTACACATGACCTGCAACTGTAGCTACAATAAGGGATCCCACATTTTCCATCTGCTGACCCATTCATAACAGCATCTCACAGTTGGTTATGGCATTCCTCTCGAAGACCATAACTTTGCTCTGATCCACATTCACCTTCGAATTCCACCTTCCTCACACACTGTATGGAACCCACTTACTAAAGCCTGGCAGCTCCCACTCATCATCGCTTAACAGGAAAGTTAGCGTCAGAAAATATATAAAATTATATAGGGAATAATAATCTATGGCCAACGCCTGCGGGGAATTAAGGCGTTTGGACAATAGGACAGCATATATGATGATGGTTGAAAATGAGTGTTGTAGAGTATTTGGTATAGTATTTAAATGTGCCGAAGAAGGAAACTTCTTTTAGTTTGTTTTTCGGCTTCTCTAAAAACTGAATGACAATTCATTGAAGTTATATAAGAATCGAGGACAACACAATAATATCTACAGCTTGAACGTATTTATACACCAAATATCGCAAATAGTAAATTCTGATTTGGGACGCGTCTGAACTAAAGTTTTAAACAAATGCAGGCCATAAGTTGTCATATTTTACTTGCATTCTAGTTTGCCATTAACAGTGCAAAAGAGTTCCAAGGGTTCTGAATTTAATTTATTCAAGCAATTTAGGCAAATGGGGATGATCTACCTGAAGCTTCTACTTATCGATCCCAGTAGCCAGATCCATCCTCGTCAAACCTCCCTTCAAGATAAAGACACCCATCAGATCCCGTTTTCAGAGCTACATTTTTAAAGTGTTGGGTCGAGAATATATTACGGACTTTTTAACTTCCAGCCTCGCTATCGCCTCACGCAGGAAAATAGTGGCACCTAAACTGAAGGCAAAGTCGTCCGCAAATATCACCAAAGTAAGGGGTGTGAAGCTTCTTAAAAACTTCCAAAACGTAATGGGTCAAAAAGGTGGGATCAATGAAGACTACCCTCAGTTTGGTACACATATAAAACGGAACACCTGAATCGTAACAACAATGGTCACGCCATATACACTGTGTTCTAACTATGTATGATGGTCTCTAATGTCAATAGATAAACCGAAGACCTTTTTTGTTTAAAACACCTTGTGATGAGGTATGACGCATTTTGGACAGTATATTCTGTCTATCATAAGGACGATGTTATGCATCGTAGGAAGGATCTGTGGGAATGGTAAGGTTAACCGCCCCGATCTCACTTAACCTTCTGACGTTCATACACCCTTCATAATCTGAATAAAAATAATCCAATAATAACCAATATTTAAACAGAAAAAAATGCGTAATCGGATCTTAAAAAGGTTTAAAATTTAGTGTTCTAAGTTGAACAGTATACAGTTAAGAGATCAGAAGTGTTGCCAGAGACAAGTTTCCGATTCGAAAAACAAAAAATATGTTTGAACAACGAACACACCTGCCTTGGTAATATGATAATAATGGGATACTGCAAATCTGGTTCGGGTGGAGTCGGGTAGTTTGTTTAAGTGAGGAGTAAGGCTAGACGGTGGCCTTGCTGTGAGGGAAGAAGTTATTTGTGTTCGTGTTTAAACTTCCCTTCCCGTTTCCTATCCCTCTCTTTTTCATTTTAAGGTAATTAACGTGCGTAGTATTGTCATTCCGTAAGTTTTTATAAGGACATTTATTGGAATGTTTTAGCATATTTTCTTTGTGAAGTTGGTCTTAAGGGAGATCTCCACTTGATAGATTTTTTTCTGGACCCCTTTCTCCCTCATGTTTAGGCCTCCGCATTTGCTTGTGATATTAAAAAAAACGTTCTGCCCCATTAGTTTAGCGATTTTAAAAACTTTCACCCCCATATTAAAGACCTTTCGTGCAATTCAGTGTCGATTTTATCCCTGGCGAGCGATAAGCGAGCCTGTAATGTTTAAAAGAGGAACCGGCCTTTGACCGGGACAAATTTTTCATACCGAAAATTTACAAAATTTATCTTGAAAGGGAACTCAAAGGGGGTGTAATTTTAAGCTTGACTGTAGGTCTAGAGGAACAAACTAAATACCATCCCCTTAACATTCAGGGATTGTGTTTGGTTTTGCTTGTATGGTATACTGTATAGTTTTGGCTTTGTGTTGGGTTGTAGGTATACTGTTAGTTAGTTGTCTGTTGTGTTGTGGCTTTGTATGGTCTACGTTGTTCAGTATATTGTATTTGGTTTTGGCTGTATGGGTATACTGTATAGTTATTGTCTATTGGTTTTGGCTTTGTATGGTAACTGGATAGTTTTGGCTTTGTGTTTTGGCTTTGTATGGTATACTGTATAGTTTTGGCTTTGTGTTTTGGCTTTGTATGGTATACTGTTTAGTTATTGTCTTTGTGTTTTGGCTTTGTATGGTATACTGTATAGTTATTGTCTTTGTGTGTTGGCTTTGTATGGTATACTGTTATAGTTATTGTCCTTTGTGGTTTTGCTTTGTAGGTATACTGTAATGTTTTGTTTTGTGTTTTGGCTTTGTATGGTATACTGTTACTTATTGTCCTTTGTGGGTTTGGCTTTGTATGGTACTGTAAGTAGTTAGTTGCCCTTTGTGGGTTTGGCTTTTGTATGGTATACTGTGTAGTTTCATGTCTTTCTTGATCCTGCTAGGAAGAGGGCGATGTTTTGCTTAATTGAATTGAACGGCTGCCCTCCACGATAGTTGACCACTTAGACCAAAGTTGTGTCACAGAAACCAAAAGGAACAAAGTGAACCTGTTCCGGATATTCCGCTACTGACAGTGGTGGCTCTTGCATAACGATATTATCTACTGTAAAAAGGGATTGTTACCGGATTCAAAACCACCATTATGATGTCCTGTGTACGTATATTTGTGATGGTGTGTATTTCGTATTGTAAGACTTAGGAATTCGTTGTCAGCACTTTGTATCTTGCAGTATTTTTGTGTTTGTTATTTTGTACAGTTTCCCATTATTAGGATCGGTTGATTAGTATAATTAGTCTCCTTATCATCTTCATTACATATCAACCCTCTACCCCCACCCCCCCCCCCCCACCTCTCCCCCCCCCCTCCCCCCTCCTGTCTATATAGCTCATCTTATATCAGTCTACTCCTAGTCTGTCAGGCTCCACCCAAGTTTTAGGCAGCCCTAACCATTCCTTGAAACTGTATCGTTGTCCCGCCGTTCTCTTTTCCGTCCATGGCTATCGATCGACAAACCCATACCCAAAGCAACATTTCCAGAGCTATTCTTGAAGGTAGATTGAAGGTCTTACTGTAATATCCCTTTGCTGTTAGAGAGAGAGAGAAGAGAGTAGAAGGAGGAAGAGATGAGGATGTGAGAGAGAGAGAGAGAGAGAGAGAGAAAGAAAGAATATAAATAAAGCAAGACAGAAAAAGTGCTCTTATGCCTCTCTCTAAGGACCCCACCCTGTCTTATCACACCATATCCTCCTTATAGTTGTCCCTACACATATATTATCACACCATATCCTCCTTATAGTTGTCCCTACACATATATTAAGGGGAGGAAGACCGTTTTTCTGGACCCCCTTCTCCCTAATGTTTAGCCCCACTAGTTTCGATATTATAAGACGTTCGGCCCATTAGTTTGGCGATTTTAGCACCTTTCGCTTCATTTCGTTGTCAACTTTAAGACCTTTCGTGCCATTTAGGTGTCGATTATTTCCTGGCGAGCGGATTAGCGAGCCTGACAATTTTAAGAAGGAACCGGCCTTCGGCCGGGAATTTTTCTACCGAAAAATGTACAAATCTATCTTTAAGTGGGGTCTAGTGGGTGTTTTTCTAAGCTTGATGGAGGTCTAGGGAGGACGGAAACTAAAGAATATACTGAATACATGAATTAATTAAGACCCAATACAACACGGTTCTGCCTCCCTTAAAGCCATTTTTTTGCTCTATTACATCCCACCTCTGTACCTCCCTCTGGCTCCAAGGACGGTCGTTCCCTATCCTGCCACGGAGTATGTTACAGAGTTACAAGGAATTAAAATGAATAGTTAGTATCTCAACCATCCTTTGGTTCTCCTTATGTGAAAGGTGTTAGAATTCCCATTCTTTTTAGTATGACTTTACACTACCCCGAGATTGAAGGGAGGTATGTTTTTTATGGATCCCTTTCTCCCTCATGATTAGCCATATTAATATTGATTATTTTTCTCAGACATTCGCTCCATTAGTTCGGCGATTTTAAGACCTTTTATGCCATTTACTGTAGGTGTCTACTTTTTTATTGGCGGGCGAAAGCAGGTCTGTAATTTAGGAGGAATCGGCCTTCGGTCAGGACATTTTCTATCGAAAAAGGGGGGATTTGGGGGGATTTTTATAGTTTGGTATAGGTCTTGCGAGGAAAAACTGAAAGAAACTGGATCAATACATTAATAAATTAACAAATTAATACAAAATATTCCCTTAAGTATCGGCGTACGAATCAGCTGAGGCCCATTGAGAGTCTCCCCGGCATCTGCCTTACCCTGTTCTGTCTCCTCTCTAACCCTCCCTTACTTACCCAGTCCCTCCCTGCCAATCCCTAAACACAACCCTAACCCCATCCCTAACCCTACTCTGCCAATCACTACCCCGCCCTACCCTATCCCAACCCCTCCCTACCCTATTATGCCAATCCCTACCCCAACCCCCACCCCATACCACGCCCCTCTGCCCCGCCCCGCCCCGCCCCGCCCTGCCCCGGGGTATGTTGGACAGACCGTATGCCCCCCCCTTACCAACTGCAGCCCCTGGTGACCTTGGCTATAGTCACGACCAACAACCTTTCCACCTTGCTATAGTAACCTTCCAGCCCCTAAACCACCGACGACAAAACACGCAGCCACCACCCGCTACCCCTCCCTATCCCTCCCCTCCCCCCCTGTACCACCACCACCACACCACCACCACAGATACATACCCCCCCCCCCCACACACACACTAATTGCTGTAGCCCCCATCACTCTTCCCCTTCACCTCGTTATAGAGCACCCCTCTCCCCTCCTCCTTTCACTTGCTTTAACTCCTCCCTCATGCCATAGCCCCCCTTCCCAAACCCATTCCCTTGCTATAGTCCTCTCTGCATCACCCTTGCTATAGTCCTCTCTGCATCACCATTTGCTATAGTCCTCTCTGCATCACCCTTTCACTTCCCATGGTTCCCCTTCCCACCTCAGATATGCCATAGCCAATCCCCTTACACACACACACACACACACACACACACACACACACACACACACACACACACACACACACACACACACACACACACACACACACACACACACACACACACACACACACACACACACACACACACACACACCCACACACACACACACACACACCAACACACACACACACACACACCACACACACCACCATGTGATGTAACATCCATCATCTATCCCTTCACATCGTTATAGACCCCCATTTCTCTTAGAGTTATGCTCACGTCCCCTCCTGCTCTCCTCATTCTTTACTTTTCCCGCCCCTACCCTTTCCTCTCGGTTTCTTGATATAGCTCTCCTCTACACACCCCCCCCCCCCCCCCTCCCTACACGCGCATACTCCATTTGCTGAAGCCCTCATCACCTCACCATTGCTATGAGACAGGACAAAGTGCTAAAGGTTAGGAGGAACCGTTGCACGGGTTGGGGACTGGTCTCGGTGTACACTCTGGGGCACAAATCATGGCCATAGGTTTTGAAAGCTATACTGAACTGAATCAAATCATCTCATTATTATTTTGCTTGATGTTTAAATGTTTAAGGGGGGATGGTTCACTTTTGGACGATTTTTGCATGTATTCATTATTTTTCTAGTTACCTCCCTAGACCTCCATCAAATTTAAAAAAAAAAAAAAAAACATCCATTAGATCCCCCTTCTAGATTAATTTGTACATTTTTCGGTAGAAAAATGTCCCGGCTGAAGGCCGATTCTTCCAAAATTACAGGCTCACTATCGTTCGCCAGGGAAAAAATCGACACCTAAATAGCACGAAAGGTCTAAATATTTACGAAAAAATTTGGTGAAAGGTCTTAAAATCGACTAACTAATGGGGCAAACATCTTGACATCTGAAAACTAATGGGGCTAAACATGAGGGAGAGAGTGATCCAGAAAACCGGCCCATCTCCCCTTAAATGTTTAAGTTCTGTGTTTGGTGTTCGTGGATTCACATTGGGCCATGACTTGTCTGGTAATGTATAGTAGGTGAATCGAAGGTTAGGGGTAGTAGGAGTCACCCATTTAATTGACCACTTGAATTGACCCATTGAATTGACCACTTGAATTGACCCATTGGATTGACCACTTGAATTGACCCATTGGATTGACCACTTGAATTGACCCATTGAATTGACCACTTGAATTGACCCATTGAATTGACCACTTGAATTGACCACTTGAATTGACCCATTGAATTGACCACTTGAATTGACCACTTGAATTGACTACTTAAATTGACCCATTGAATTGACCACTTGAATTGACCACTTGAATTGACCCATTGAATTGACCACTTGAATTGACCCATTGAATTGACCACTTGAATTGACCACTTGAATTGACCCATTGAATTGACCACTTGAATTGACCCATTGAATTGACCCATTGAATTGACCACTTGCGAGTTCCGTTCTATAAGGCAGGTTCACTCTGTTCATATTGGCTCTGTAAACAACTTTGATCTTGGTGTTCGTTGTCGTTGAGGTAGCTATTTAGGAGGAGTAGTGCGTCAAAGGTTCCGGAGATGACACAAAACTCACTGAATTCAGCAAAACACAACCCTTTTCCTTGCGGAATTGGGAAAAGTATTTATAAACAAATAGAACAGCTACTGATCATACAGATTAACTACATAACAAACTACCGTTTCAATTCAATCTCACCAACTTCATTTCATGCAATCATGGAGGAGAAAGGAATTAATTATGTGCACAAATGTACAGCGCCTTTCTTGGTCTCAGCCAATAGTCTCTCTCTCTCTCCCCCCCCCCCCCCCCTCTCACTTACATGCTCGTTCTCTCTCTCTCTCTCTCTCTGTCTCTCTCTCTCTCTCTCTCTCTCTCTCTCTCTCTCTCTCTCTCTCTCTCTCTCTCTCTCGCTCTCTCTTCTCTCTCTCTCTCTCGCTCTCGCTCTCGCTCTCTCTCTCTCTCTCTCTCTCTCTCTCTCTCCATAACTGGATCGCATGAAACTTTATCCACTACTGATGATATATTTTGTTTTTGTTCATGCTTCTTCCCACGACTGGCTATGGGAAGATCATTCAAGACCAAATAAATAACTAGATTGCATGAAATCCTACCTACTTCATTTTTTTTTTATTATTTCTTTTTTTTTTTTTTTTTTTTTAGATAAGTTTTGCTTGCGGAGCTTCAAGGATGACTACGGGAAACATAATTCGATCCCCTTGCCCCCCAAAAAGAATAGATATGATTGTATCGATAAATAAAAAATACCTTGGCGTTCCACATGATACCCGTGAGGTGTTTGTTTTGGATTAACCCCCTCAGCACCAGTGACGTCTCTTTATCTTCCTTCTGGCTAAATGTAGACGGTATTATGCAGTTTCAGAAGGACCTATGTTATTCAGAGGGTTTATTGAGATCGTAGAGGTAGATTATAAACGAAAGAACATCGTCTAGTGGTTACCAGAATATGATGAAAATTACGTAATGGTGGTGAAGGGGTTAAGGGCAGATCTCCACTTAAGGGATTTTTTTCTTGACCCCTTTCTCCCTCATGTTTAGCCCCATTGCTTTTGATATTATAAAACGTTTGCCCCATTAATTTAGCGATTTAAAGAACTTTCACCCCATATTAAGACCTTTCGTGCAATTCAGGTGTCGATTTTATCCTGGCGAGCGATAACGAGCCTGTAATTTAAGAGGAACCGGCCTTGGGCCGGGACATTTTTCTACCGAAAAATGTACAAATATATCTTGAAAGGGACTCAAGGGGGTGTAATTTTAAGCTTGATGGAGGTCTAGGGAACAAACTAAATACCTCCCCTTAAGTGACTGTGGCTATAATTTAGAGGTCAATTAACGAATAAAACTATACAATTGAAGAACAATACCTGCATTACCGTGACATTCAATTCATTCGCAGGCCTGGGTATGAAGTATTTTTTTAACCATGCCTAAAAATATCACACATGAGCCTCCTCTAGGTCATATATATTGCCTTTCCGTGTCTTGGCCCACTATTTCAATACATGCGACAATTTCCGTCGCTCAGGCAAAGAATCCAAGAAAAACGAACGAGAGACCTTTCCTTAGCTCAATAAATGCCTCTGGAAGGAACCATTGGAGGGTTTTTAACCCCTTATTTGCGAGATGCCTTCCTTAACCCTTTGAAGACTGTGACGCATTTATTCTGGCTATCATTAGGCTAATTTATACAGCTTAAGAAAGATCTGTGGGAATTTTAGGTGAAAAGACTATCTCCCCTTAACCCTCTGACTTCCATATACCCTTCCTATTCTGAATAAAATCGTCTAATAATAGCCGGAAAGTAGAAATAAAATGCTTATTGGATCTTGAAAGGGTTAGACTTAAAAATCGTCTAATGTTAGCCAAACCAGTCTGAGAAGGACGTGACTGTACTAAAGGGTTAAGAGGGCTGTGGTTATTAAAGGGTTAAGGGGGCTGTGGTTATTAAAGGGTTAAGAGGGCTGTGGTTATTAAAGGGTTAAGGGGGCTGTGGTTATTAAAGGGTTAAGGGGGCTGTGGTTATTAAAGGGTTAAGGGGGCTGTGGTTATTAAAGGGTTAAGGGGGCTGTGGTTATTAAAGGGTTAAGGGGGCTGTGGTTATTAAAGGGTTAAGGGGGCTGTGGTTATTAAAGGGTTAAGGGGATGTGGTTATTAATGGGATAAGGTGTCTGTGGTTATTAAAGGGTTAAGGGGGCTGTGGTTATTAAAGGGTTAAGGGGGCTGTGGTTATTAAAGGGTTAAGAAGGCTGTGGTTATTAAAGGGTTAAGGGGGCTGTGGTTATTAAAGGGTTAAGGGGGCTGTGGTTATTAAAGGGTTAAGGGGGCTGTGGTTATTAAAGGGTTAAGGGGCTGTGGTTATTAAAGGGTTAAGGGGGCTGTGGTTATTAAAGGGTTAAGGGGGCTGTGCTTATTAAAGGGTTAAGGGGGCTGTGGTTATTAAAGGGTTAAGGGGGCTGTGGTTATTAAAGGGTTAAGGGGCTGTGGTTATTAAAGGGTTAAGGGGGCTGTGGTTATTAAAGGGTTAAGGGGGCTGTGGTTATTAAAGGGTTAAGGGGGCTGTGGTTATTAAAGGGTTAAGGGGGTTGTGGTTATTAAAGGGTTAAGGGGGCTGTGGTTATTAAAGGGTTAAGGGGGCTGTGGTTATTAAAGGGTTAAGAGGGCTGTGGTTATTAAAGGGTTAAGGGGGCTGTGGTTATTAAAGGGTTAAGAGGGCTGTGGTTATTAAAGGGTTAAGGGGGCTGTGGTTATTAAAGGGTTAAGGGAGCTGTGGTTATTAAAGGGTTAAGAGGGCTGTGGTTATTAAAGGGTTAAGGGGGCTGTGGTTATTAAAGGGTTAAGAGGGCTGTGGTTATTAAAAGGGTTAAGGGGGCTGTGGTTATTAAAGGGTTAAGGGGGCTGTGGTTATTAAAGGGTTAAGGGGGCTGTGGTTATTAAAGGGTTAAGGGGGCTGTGGTTATTTGTTGGTCTATATATTTATTTACGTATCTATTTTTTAGTTTCCTTGCTAGACCTCCATCAAAAAAAATAAAAATAAAAAATAGACCCTCCTTCAAGACAAATGTTTACATTTTTCGGTAAAAAAAAAATCCCTGTCGGAGGCCGATTCCTCCTAAAATTACAGGCTCGCTATCGCTCGCCAGGAAGAAAGATTCACCTAAATGGCACGAAAGGTCTTAATATTGACCAAAAAAATTGGGTGAAAGGTCTCAAAACCGCAAAACTAATGGGGCTAAGCATGAGGGAGAAATGGGTCCAGAAAAACTAACCATCCCCCCTTAACCTACTCTGTGCAACTCTCCAATCCAAGAGTGAAACCTTTTTCTATTTTTTTCTTCTATTCAACAGCTGAGCTCTGGAACTCTCTCCCAAAATAAGTTTTTTCCTCTTCCTATGACTTAAATGGCTTCAAACGCCGTGTGTCCAGGCATTTTGGCTCCAACGTCGCTTGATTCTGGCCCTGTCACTCTTTCAACTCTGGGGGAGGCACTCGCCACAGGTAGTTCTGCCTTTTGTCTCCCTCACTCACATAGAAAACGAAAACACTGCCACAGACGTAGGTAAACGGATGTGCGTAGGAGGGCGAGGGAAGTGTTCCGTAACTGTTGATGGTTAACCAGGTTTGACAACAAATAGAGTTAACTGATTGGGAGTAAAAATAGAGTTAACCATTTGTGAGTAGTATTAGTTTTATCATTTGTGAGTAGTATTAGTTTTATCATTTGTGAGTAATATTAGGTTTATCATTTGTGAGTAATATTAGTTTTATCATTTGTCAGTAGTATTAGTTTTATCATTTGTGAGTAGTATTAGTTTTATCATTTGTGAGTAGTATTAGTTTTATCATTTGTCAGTAGTATTAGTTTTATCATTTGTCAGTAGTATTAGTATTATCATTTGTGAGTAGTATTAGTTTTATCATTTGTCAGTAGTATTAGTTTTATCATTTGTCAGTAGTATTAGTTTTATCATTTGTGAGTAGTATTAGTTTATCATTTGGAGTAGTATTAGTTTTATCATTTGTCAGTAGTATTAGTATTATCATTTGTGAGTAGTATTAGTTTTATCATTTGTCAGTAGTATTAGTTTTATCATTTGTCAGTAGTATTAGTTTTATCATTTGTCAGTAGTATTAGTTTTATCATTTGTCAGTAGTATTAGTTTTATCATTTGTGAGTAGTATTAGTTTTATCATTTGTGAGTAATATTAGCTTTATCATTTGTGAGTAGTATTAGTTTTATCATTTGTGAGTAATATTAGTTTTATCATTTGTGAGTAATATTAGTTTTATCATTTGTGAGTAGTATTAGTTTTATCATTTGTCAGTAGTATTAGTTTTATCATTTGTGAGTAGTATTAGTTTTATCATTTGTCAGTAGTATTAGTTTTATCATTTGTCAGTAGTATTAGTTTTATCATTTGTCAGTAGTATTAGTTTTATCATTTGTGAGCAGTATTAGTTTTATCATTTGTCAGTAGTATTAGTTTTATCATTTGTCAGTAGTATTAGTTTTATCATTTGTGAGTAGTATTAGTTTTATCATTTGTGAGTAATATTAGGTTTATCATTTGTGAGTAATATTAGTTTTATCATTTGTCAGTAGTATTAGTTTTATCATTTGTGAGTAGTATTAGTTTTATCATTTGTGAGTAGTATTAGTTTTATCATTTGTCAGTAGTATTAGTTTTATCATTTGTCAGTAGTATTAGTATTATCATTTGTGAGTAGTATTAGTTTTATCATTTGTCAGTAGTATTAGTTTTATCATTTGTCAGTAGTATTAGTTTTATCATTTGTGAGTAGTATTAGTTTTATCATTTGTGAGTAGTATTAGTTTTATCATTTGTCAGTAGTATTAGTATTATCATTTGTGAGTAGTATTAGTTTTATCATTTGTCAGTAGTATTAGTTTTATCATTTGTCAGTAGTATTAGTTTTATCATTTGTCAGTAGTATTAGTTTTATCATTTGTCAGTAGTATTAGTTTTATCATTTGTGAGTAGTATTAGTTTTATCATTTGTGAGTAATATTAGCTTTATCATTTGTGAGTAGTATTAGTTTTATCATTTGTGAGTAATATTAGTTTTATCATTTGTGAGTAATATTAGTTTTATCATTTGTGAGTAGTATTAGTTTTATCATTTGTCAGTAGTATTAGTTTTATCATTTGTGAGTAGTATTAGTTTTATCATTTGTCAGTAGTATTAGTTTTATCATTTGTCAGTAGTATTAGTTTTATCATTTGTCAGTAGTATTAGTTTTATCATTTGTGAGCAGTATTAGTTTTATCATTTGTCAGTAGTATTAGTTTTATCATTTGTCAGTAGTATTAGTTTTATCATTTGTGAGTAGTATTAGTTTTATCATTTGTGAGTAATATTAGGTTTATCATTTGTGAGTAATATTAGTTTTATCATTTGTCAGTAGTATTAGTTTTATCATTTGTGAGTAGTATTAGTTTTATCATTTGTGAGTAGTATTAGTTTTATCATTTGTCAGTAGTATTAGTTTTATCATTTGTCAGTAGTATTAGTATTATCATTTGTGAGTAGTATTAGTTTTATCATTTGTCAGTAGTATTAGTTTTATCATTTGTCAGTAGTATTAGTTTTATCATTTGTGAGTAGTATTAGTTTTATCATTTGTGAGTAGTATTAGTTTTATCATTTGTCAGTAGTATTAGTATTATCATTTGTGAGTAGTATTAGTTTTATCATATGTCAGTAGTATTAGTTTTATCATTTGTCAGTAGTATTAGTTTTATCATTTGTCAGTAGTATTAGTTTTATCATTTGTGAGTAGTATTAGTTTTATCATTTGTGAGTAATATTAGTTTTATCATTTGTGAGTAGTATTAGTTTTATAATTTGTGAGTAATATTAGTTTTATCATTTGTGAGTAATATTAGTTTTATCATTTGTGAGTAGTATTAGTTTTATCATTTGTCAGTAGTATTAGTTTTATCATTTGTGAGTAGTATTAGTTTTATCATTTGTCAGTAGTATTAGTTTTATCATTTGTCAGTAGTATTAGTTTTATCATTTGTCAGTAGTATTAGTTTTATCATTTGTGAGCAGTATTAGTTTTATCATTTGTCAGTAGTATTAGTTTTATCATTTGTCAGTAGTATTAGTTTTATCATTTGTGAGCAGTATTAGTTTTATCATTTGTCAGCAGTATTAGTTTTATCATTTGTGAGTAATATTAGTTTTATCATTTCAGTATGCCATGGCGCATTCTCATTCTCATTCTCGTTATTTCTTATGTATATTTTATTTATTAGACTATTTTATTTCAGCTAAGGACGGATACGTGGAAATTTGAGAGATACGTCATTGGGATAAATATATATATATATTTTTTTTAATGATTTTATTATTATTATTATTATTATTATTATTATTATTATTATTTTATTTTGTTAAGCCCCCCTGGAAAAATCTAGTGAATTATACTGCATGCATAACTAACAATTGTAACAAATCTATGCCGTTTTTGTAGTAAAATACCTATCGGTCTGACCATTTGAGAGCATAAAAAGCTTCGTACAGTAGCCATAAGAGCAAAGCATACCGGATTACGTATACACACACACCGTACGCATTGTAACGGAACTGCGCTATTATGGTAGCCAGTGCTCCAGTGTAGCTCTAAGATCAGGTAATTCAAGGTTGGGTGCATAAGGGATCTGCCACTTGTGGGCCTATGAGTCTTTAGCAGTTCTGTAACAAAAGTCCGCCGTACTCTAGACAGCTCTTCGGTGTTTGGACGTGTACGGTCGCTCTAATAAGTCATGTCCCAGCTGTCATTACGTTTGGCTTGCTCTGTGCTGTATTAATGTCTGTCAGATGTTGAATAGGGGGGGGGGGTAAGTGTAGGAACATGTTTGTATATTTCACTCGATATGAAGAAATGAAGCTTAGATATTGTTGATACCAACTATTGATCAAAACGTACTTGGTGCCGAGACATCACTTATTAGCGCGACTGTACACTGTAATTTGTCATTTGTCAGGCGCACGACAAGGAATTTTACTGAGCCTTTGATGTTCGCTTAGGTATTCCGAAAAAAAAGAAAAAAACAAAAAGATGTCCCTGGCTATATATAAAACACAATATAACACAATAACGTTCCAATCTACATTCTCACCAACAAATATATATGAGTGTTATCGTATCGGTGTTTCATTTTTTTATTTTTATGACCTATATTTTTCATTTTGATTTGGGGTATTGGCGTCTGGGTAAGAAAGAAAAAAAAAACACACACACACACGTACGTTTGAAGAGCGATTGTTCAGATAACAGCAGGCAATACCAGCAGAGTGAATGTACAGTCGCCTGCGCAAGTATATGGCCCACTACTAAATGATAAACGGGAGACAGTGAACATTGACCGAGATAAAAGAATGACTCGGGCATACGTGTATGTATGTATGTATGTATGTATGCATGTGTGTATGTATGTATGTAGCCTATGTATGTATGTACTGTATGTATGTATGTAGTTTATGCGTGTATGTGTGTATGTATAGTATGTATGTATGTATGTATGACTCGGGCATATATTGCAAGGAAAATATTTTGAAATATTACATCAGCGTGTTAGAATTGTTCGTTGGGGGGGGGGGGGGGGGGGATGGTTTGGTATTTCTGGTCCCCCTTTCTCCCTCGTGTTTAGCCCCACTAGTTTTCAGATTTTAAGACGTTCGGCCCATTAGATTAACAATGTTAAGGCCTTTCACCCCATTCCTTCGTCAATATTAAGACCTATCGTGCCATTCAGGTTTTTATTTTTACCTGGCGAGCGATAGCTAGCAAATAGCTTAGGATGATTCGGCCATTGGCTGATAAATGTTTCTACATTGCGAATTAGAGTAATAAATGAGCTTGGTTTACCTCTGTGTTTCCTAGAGTCAGAGTGGAACAGAGGTAACGCCCCGGGCTCTCATCGGAAAGGTCGGAGTTCGCATCTTGCCTCAAGTAGCTATATACCCTGTGTGTGTGTGTTTTTTTTTTTTTTTTTTTTTTTTTTTTTTTTTTTTTTTTCAACTGAACTTCCCATCAGGATTTCTCAGTTGTTTTGAAGATTTTGTAATGAAATGTGGTGCTGATTATATAAACTTAGTCTTATTACGATGCAGAGATATATTTTTCCATTAAGTATCGATAAAATAGCTACTAAGGGATTCAATTTGCCGCCAGCTGAAGTGAAACAGGGTATAGTTATTTTGTTTATGGTACGGTATTGTGTTCTTTCATGTGGACACTTTACTCACCCTTTTCATACCTTCTTTTAGAGTAGGGTAAGATATGCCTGTGTAGGTTGATTAACTATTGTGGGCGAATATTTTGCTTTAAGGGAGCCCACCTCGCTTTGTTTCTCTTTCTCTCCCTCTCTCTCTTTGGCTTGTATCCATTCGGTCCCATTCAGCCTACTGTTTTAAGACGTTTACCCCCATCCAGGTGTCAATATTTTCCTGGCGAGCGGTAGCGAGCCAGCATATATATTTTTATTTTGACAGCAAGCTAAATTTGTACATTTTTCGATAGAAAAATTTCTCCGGCGAAGCCGGATTTCTCCATACAATGCTGGCTCGCTATCGCTCGCCAGGAAGAAATCGACACCTGGATGGGGATAAACGTCTTAAAACAGTTGGCTGAATGGGGCCGAATGGATACAAGCCAGGGAAAGAGAGAAAGATAAACAAAAAAACCGGTGACCCCCCTTAATCTAGGGTAGCTATCAGATCCATTAATGGCCATTCAGCACCGGGGACATCCTGTTGATAACATTCTGGCAACCATTAAACGATCTTATGCAGCTTGGGAAGGACATCTACCAATTAAAAGGCTACAGACTTTCTCAATCAACCCTTTTAGATATCATATATCAACCCTTTCTCAATCAACCCTCTTAGCTATCAGATATCAACCCTTTCTCAATCAACCCTCTTAGCTATCATATATCAACCCTTTCTCAATCAACCCTCTTAGCTATCAGATATCAACCCTTTCTCAATCAACCCTTTTAGCTATCATATATCAACCCTTTCTCAATCAACCCTTTTAGCTATCATATATCAACCCTTTCTCAATCAACCCTCTTAGCTATCAGATATCAACCCTTTCTCAATCAACCCTTTTAGCTATCAGATATCAACCCTTTCTCAATCAACCCTTTTAGCTATCAGATATCAACCCTTTCTCAATCAACCCTCTTAGCTATCATATATCAACCCTTTCTCAATCAACCCTCTTAGCTATCATATATCAACCCT
Organism: Paralithodes platypus; assembly: GCA_032716605.1. Classification (NCBI taxonomy): domain Eukaryota; kingdom Metazoa; phylum Arthropoda; class Malacostraca; order Decapoda; family Lithodidae; genus Paralithodes; species Paralithodes platypus. The sequence goes on from CM064520.1 coordinate 3,565,395, forward strand.
TTCTCAATCAACCCTCTTAGCTATCAGATATCAACCCTTTCTCAATCAACCCTCTTAGCTATCAGATATCAACCCTTTCTCAATCAACCCTCTTAGCTATCATATATCAACCCTTTCTCAATCAACCCTCTTAGCTATCATATATCAACCCTTTCTCAATCAACCCTTTTAGCTATCAGATATCAACCCTTTCTCAATCAACCCTTTTAGCTATCAGATATCAACCCTTTCTCAATCAACCCTCTTAGCTATCATATATTAGTAGGCAGACGGGTGAACCTTGAGAGACTGGGCGTGCAAAGCCTCAATATCAATGATAGTGTGATGACTGTGAGTAGTGTGGTGAAGGATTTGGGAGTCTTGGTTGATAGTGAACTGTCATTTAAAAACCAGATTAATCAAACAGTGCGAATCTCTGCCTATCATCTGAGGAATATTGCTTTTGTGAGAAAATATCTGGATATTAATACAACCAAAATGTTGATCCACAATCATGTAATTAGTAAATTAGACTATTGTAATTCTCTATATTATCGACTACCAAATTACTTGCTACGAAAACTACAACTTATAATGAATAGAGCAGCAAGATTAATAAAGAGTTTACCATTCCGTGCGAGTATAACGCCGGCATTAATTGACCTGCATTGGCTGCCGGTGAAAGCGAGGATCATATTCAAACTGTGTGTTATAGTGTATCAAGCTTTGAACTTTGGAAAGCCGGAATATGTGCGAGACTTATTGGAAGACTTCAATGTTGGCACTGATATGATGCTGAGACATGGCAACGTGCTGCATCAATTGAATGAGCCACGGTGCAATCATGAATTTGGATTTAGGGCCTTCGAAAAGAGTGCACCGAGACTTTATAATAATCTACCAGTTAATGTGAAAAGGTGTGCGAACATAAAGGCCTTTAAAAAGTCACTAAAAACACATTTGTTCAGGGAGTGTTATGACTTAGAAGATGGCACTGTGAGACAAGACTACAAGTGCTAGATGGTTTAAAGGGCAGCTGCGACGAGCGTCACATCTAGTGACGGAGCGCGGCTGAGAAACTCCACACCAAACTCTAAACAAAACAACCCTCTTAGCTATCAGATATCAACCCTTTCTCAATCAACCCTCTTAGCTATCAGATATCAACCCTTTCTCAATCAACCCTCTTAGCTATCATATATCAACCCTTTCTCAATCAACCCTCTTAGCTATCAGATATCAACCCTTTCTCAATCAACCCTCTTAGCTATCAGATATCAACCCTTTCTCAATCAACCCTCTTAGCTATCAGATATCAACCCTTTCTCAATCAACCCTCTTAGCTATCATATATCAACCCTTTCTCAATCAACCCTTTTAGCTATCATATATCAACCCTTTCTCAATCAACCCTCTTAGCTATCAGATATCAACCCTTTCTCAATCAACCCTTTTTAGCTATCATATATCAACCCTTTCTCAATCAACCCTCTTAGCTATCAGATATCAACCCTTTCTCAATCAACCCTTTTAGCTATCAGATATCAACCCTTTCTCAATCAACCCTTTTAGCTATCATATATCAACCCTTTCTCAATCAACCCTCTTAGCTATCAGATATCAACCCTTTCTCAATCAACCCCTTTAGCTATCAGATATCAACCCTTTCTCAATCAACCCTTTTAGCTATCGTATATCAATCAACCCTTTTAGCTATCATATATCAATCAACCCTTTTAGCTATCATATATCGCTCCTAAGCTTCATGAAATTGTCTAAATGTAGCTGAAATCAAATTAATAAGACGTCGCCGGTACAGAAGGGTTAATACTCTGTTCAGAACCATCTCCCCTTTAAGGGGAGATGGTTCACTTTTTGGGCGATTTTTGAATGTATTCATTATTTTTTTTTAGTTTCCTCCTTAGACCTCCATCAAATTTAAATAAAAACATCCATGAGATCCCCCTTCTAGATTAATTTGTACATTATTCGGTAGAAAAAATTCCAGGCCGAAGGCCGGTTCCTCCAACATTACAGGCTCACTATCGTTCGCCAGGGAAAAAATCAACACCTAAATAGCACGAAAGGTCTAAATATTGAAGAAGAAATGGGGCGAAAGGTCTTAAAATCGACTAACTAATGGGGAAACATCTTAACATATGAAAACTAATGGGGCTAAACATGAGGGAGAAAGTGGTCCAGAAAAACGGCCAATGTCCCCTTAAATGGGCTTGATTTATCGCCGTTTCCTAACTGTGGAACAAGTGACGGTTTCCTAACTGTGGGACAAGTGACGGTTTTCCCCAGATCATGTCCACAACAAAAACACCCACCCCCAGCCCAGCCCGTGATCTTAAGGAGGGTCACCGGGTTTTTTTTTTTCTTCATCTTTCTCTCCTTTTCTCTCTTTCCCTGACGTGTATCCATTTGACCCCATTCAGCCAACTGTTTTAAGACGTTTATCCCCGTCCAGGTGTCGATTTCTTCCAGCATTGTATGGAGAAATCCGGCTTCGCCGGAAAGATTTTTCTATCGAAAAATGTACACATTTAGCTTGCTGTCAAAACAACAAAATATATATACTGGTTCGCTACCGCTCACCAGGAAATTATTGACACCTGGATGGGGGTAAGCGTCTTAAAATAGTAGGCTGAATGGGGCCGAATGGATACAAGCCAAGGAGAGAGGGAGAGAAAGAGAAAAAAAGCGAGGTGGGCTCCCTTAAAGCCGGTATCACACGAGAGATTTTATAGTCAACATTCGACGCTCAACATTTTTCTGGCAACATTTCTGGAATACTTTACACTGGTATCGAAAACTAGTCTGATGGTAGATGAATTTAGGTAACCGATATATATTAAATGTTCACCTCATAAGCTGCCAGACCAGTGTTTGAGGAAAAAAGAATGTTCACCTCATAAGTTGCCAGACCAGTGTTGAGGAAAAAAGCACTCGTGTGATACCGGCTTTATTTACCCACCCTCCTCCATTCGTCACGACAAATGTCATGATCATTGTCTTGTAAACCCAACCGGACGTACGCGGTTATCAGTCGCTGGCTGTCTTGTTTGTCTTACGTACGTTTATTTGGAGTTCGAGTCTACGTGAGATCAGCTGCTATGTGAATAATTCGTGTACATAATACACCACTAACCTAACGAAACTAGTACACATTGTAAGAATACGAATACGATTTTTTTTTTTTTTTTTTTTTAAGATAGCCTCATAGATTTGGCCTTCATTAACGAAGTCTCTTCAGCCTTGCGCCATTAACATGTTCCATAAACCTGACAAACGTGTTAACATTTTTAAGCAAAAACTATATTATCTACATTTTATACGTACTATAAAACAAAATCTAGTCGCTGTAAGTAGGCAAGACATCATTAACTCTATCCTCTGTAGCTCAAAAAGGGCTAGAGCAAATTGGCAGTAAATGTCCACATCTATTCCTTGACTGACTCTTTCCAAATGGTATAACTATTATCTCGATTATTCTAGTCGTTTTTTAGTTACAGAGAATAGATATCATGATTTCTCGCCTACTTACAACGAATAGACTATATTCTTGCTACGTGTATGCATTATATAGTCGTCTACACCAATGTTGTAGGGTACGTGGTGTCAGCTGCTGTTTGTCTGTTTCTTTTGTCGAGTTTGCCATAAGTGTTAGTGTAAGAAGATAGGAGATATAAGAGAGTGTGTCATAAGTGTTAGTGTAGCTTTAATCTGGAATATTATTATTTTATTTGCGGTGTTTCAGCAGCTGTTTTAGTGGCGTTAGCACCTGAGTAACAAAATCCGACTCGAAGGATGATTTAAGGGGAGGTATTTAGTTTGTTCCCTACGTTTTCATGAAGCTTAAAATTACACCCCCTAGACCCCCTTTCAAGATAAATTTGTACATTTTTCGGTAGAAAAATTTCCAGGCCGGAGGCCGGTTGCTCTTAAATTACAGGCTCGCTTTCGCTCGCCAGGAAAAAATCTACACCTTAATGGCACGAAAGGTCTTAAAATTGACAGAAATGGGGCAAAATGTCTTAAATGTCCAAACTATTAGGGCGAACGTCTTAAAATCTCAAAAGCAATGGGGCTAAACATGAGGGAGAAAGGGGTCCAGAAAAAAATCCCTCAAGTGGAAATCTCCCCTTAAGAAGTATAATATTGATATATGGTATAGAATATAGATAGATGGATGCGCGCGTGTATTGTAGGGGGTGTAAGTCCTCTAATTATTATATAGAGAGATTATTATATATGGAGATGCAACAAATATGACATCAATGAAACACGTCTAATAGTGACCGAAATATGAGGGATATTACGTCATTTTGCTGAAAGGGTTAACGATAGTATGTGTGAGAGTTGTGGGAAGAAAGGGGATAAACTTGGCGGTATGTTGATGGTTATAATATATGATGGTAGTGGTGGTTGTGGTGGTGGTGGTATTGGTGGTGGTTGTGGTGTTGGTTGTGTGTTGGCAATGGTGTTGGCAGTGGTTGTGGTAATCGTAGTGTTTGCAATGTAGTGGTGTTATAATGGTAGTAATGAAGGATATAATGGCAATAGAGGTTGTAGTAGATGTTAGTAATGATTATGGTAGTTGTGGTAGTAGTTGTTGCGTAGATGGTGATGGTAGTTGTGTTGATGATGGTGATGGTAGTTTGTGATGGTATTGATAACGATGGATGTTGTAGTGATGGTAGTAGTAATGTCAGTAGTGGTTAGTTACAGAGGGGATAGTAGTGGTGGTATTCATGTCCCTGATATGGTAAGACCCACATGTGTTTGATGGATAGATATAGCGGACGACGGGGAATGTCCCTTTCCTATCCGAGCGCTGGCCACGGCACGACGCAATTTTTTTTTTTCTTTTTCAACCAAGATGGGGCAGTTCGTGCAGTGACTCAAAAACCGTGATCCACCTTCATAATTTCAAATCTGGTTGTCTTTCTAGTAATATTTTATATATATATATATATATATATATATATATATATATATATGGAGGTAAAATCACAAATACGTGTGATCAAATTATGTAGTAAAACTCGCTAGGAAAATTGAAACAATGGAACACCAAGCTTTCGTCTATTCTCTCAAGACATCTTCAGGGTAATACGGTATTACCCTGAAGATGTCTTGAGAGAATAGACGAAAGCTTGGTGTTCCATTGTTTCAATTTTCCTAGCGAGTTTTACTACATATACCGGTATATATATATATATATATATATATATATACCGGTATATATACATTAGATAGATAATCAACAGACAAAGCAAAGCCTCTATATTCAAGGTATGTTAAGTGTGGCTCAGGAATATTATTCATTCAAAACACTGGTAGAAGCTTTATTTGGAGTTATGAATGTGGAACTTGCTTTTATCCGTGAATGTTCGTGCTGCCCGAACCAGGTAGAATAAAGACATATTAGCCCAGGGGACGGTGTGGAGCTGTGGGCGAGGTGCTTTTTGTGCCCCTTGCACTAGTAAAAATGCCAAGGTCAGGCAGGAACAGTTTTCACTTGCTGGACGGCTAGGAGGGACGGGTGGGTAGGTAGGGAGGATAGGGGGAGAGAGAGAGAGAGAGAGAGGGTGTATGTGTGTGGGAGAGAGTTTTTTTTTTTAGGCATGTATGGAGTTGATTGGTTAGACGAGAGAGTGAGATCAGATTACAACAGTTTTTGTTTTCAGGACAGCTGGGTAGGGAGGGAGAGGTAGAGAGGATGGGGTGTGGATGGTGGGGATAGAAAGCACCAAAGGGAAGGATGTGGTGGTGGTGGTTGCATAAGGTTGGTTGGTAGAGGAAAGGAGAGTGGATATGTGTAGTGGCGTTAGTTACGGTTGATTGATGAAGAAAGGGAGAGTGGATATTATGAGGTGACTTGTGGGAAGGTGGAGAGTGAGGAGTGGATGGGCGTGGTAGTGGGAGTGTTGGGGAGAGGATGGGTGTGGTAGTGGGGGTGGTGGGAGAAGGGAGGGAGGGGAGGGGTGTGACGTTAGAGAGAGGATGGGTGTGGTAGTGGTAGGGGTGATGTTGGGGAGAGGATGAGTGTGGCAATAGGGGAGGAGGGAGGGATGTGATGTTTTGAAGGGTAAGTGTGGTAGTGAGGGAGGATGGAGTGGTGAGGGAGGGTGTGGTGGTGAGGGAGGGTGTGGTGGACCTTGTTTTGGCTCACTGAAGTAGAAAGGGAGAGTGGCAAGGAGGTAGTGACTTGTAGATAGGTAGGGATAGATGGAGAGGGAAGAGATGGTCGGTGTGGTAGTGGTAGTGGAGGAAAGGAGAGGGATAGGTGTGGTGGTGGAATAGGTGTTGTGGTTGGTTAGTGGGTGGGTGTGGTTGACTGGTGAACAAAGGGAGAGTGGATGGGACTGGGGGCTAGGTATGGATAGGTGGATAATGAGGGAGTGGATGCGGGTTTGGTAGTGGTGGTGGTTGTGAGAAAATGGAGTGAGTGTGGTGGTTGCTGTATAGGGTTGGATGGTAGAGAAAGGGAGAGTGGATAGGTATACGGGTGATGGCTATGGTTTATTGAAACAGAAAGGCAAAAGGAATGGCATAATATGTGGGTAGGTAGGAATAGGTGCAGGAGGAGGAAGAGTGGGGATAAGTGTGATAGTGGTGGCAGTGGTGGAGAGAGGAAGAGTGACTATAGTCTGTCCACTTAACCCATACATATGGAGCCTATGCCCCTTTCCCACTGATGCCCACTTTCCCACTTTCTTAAATTTCGCCTCCTCTTTCTTAAATTTCGCCTCCTGTCTAAAGAAACCTGCTTATTGGCTGATACAACTTCGTGGAAATGGGAAAAGCAATAGATTTTCAAAGTTTCGCCTAATTATCTATACTGTATATGCAAGAATATTTTATTGCATCATAAATTATTTTCAGTCAACTCTCTGAAAGTGAAATTATTTAGGTAAAACATTTCTGTATATTAGAGAAATGCAATTGAAAATATTATACTTTAAACTGATAAACTCCGTTTATTGTAAAACAGTGGGTCAGAGGTGTTCAGCCAATGTTATTACTTTATAATCCAGTGATGCAGTTTGCTTTAATCAAGATTTCGTACGCAGTCAAACCACTGACCCTGAACATTTGGTGTGGAAAACAATGTGCAATATGAAGGACCTATTGGGTACTATTACCTGTTATACTGTATTACCTTACCTGTATCACATTAATGGACAGAAAGGCAGGTGAGAGAACAAGGGTGTAATAATGAGTTGCGTTATTGTCTTCCTTGTTCACTAATGGGCCAATACATTTTCGGCATCCAAAATGAGTCATAACTTTCCACAACCAAACTACCGCTCCTCACTGGTTATGTGAGCCAATTACGAGCGTCCTGCCTTTAAGGGGGGTGACCTGCCTTTTTCCTCTCCTTTTCTCGCTTTCTCTGGCTTGTATCCATTCGGCCCCATTAAGCCTACTGTTTAAAGATGTTTACCCCCATCCAGGTGTCAATATTTTCCTGACGAGCGGTAGCGAGCCAGCATATATATATATTTTTTTTATAGCAAGCTAAATTTGTACATTATTCGATAGAAAAAGTCGAAGCCGGATTTCTCGATAAAATTAAAGCTCGCTACCGCTCGCCAGGAAGAAAACGACACCTATATGGGAATAAAAGTCTTAACACAGTTGGCTGAATGGGGCCGAATGGATACAAGACAGAGAAAGAGAGAAAATGAGAGAAAGATAAAAAATGCCTGTGACCCCCCTTAATCTCAGATGTCTAGGTGAAGTGGACAGGGTATAGGTGGAAGGGGATAGCTGGTGGAGGTGGTAGGAAGGTAGTACCAGTAGAGGAAGGCTATTATATAATCCTGGTGCTGGAAAGGTAGAGGATATATTATAGGTGTGGGAATGAGGGTAATAAGAAGAGGGATAAGTCGAGGGAGGGATGGGGGTGGTTGAGAGATAGGTGGAGGGAGGGATGGAGGGGGTGAGAGATAGGTGGAGGGAGGGATGGGGGGGGTTTAGAGATAGGTGGAGGGAGGGATGGAGGGGGGTGAGAGATAGGTGGAGGGAGGGATGGGGGTGGATGAGAGATAGGTGGAGGGAGGGATGGGGGTGGATGAGAGTTAGGTGGAGATGGAGGTGTGTGGTGGTGTTAGGGGATAGGTGGATGGGGGAGTGTGGTGGTGGTGAGGGATACAGGTGTGTGGTGGTGGTGAGGGATACAGGTGTGGTGGTGGTGAGGGATACAGGTGTGTGGTGGTGGTGGTGGTGGTGAGGAATATGTGGGTTTGTTGTGAAGGTGGGTGGGGAATTGGGGAATAAAAGGAGAGTGGGTAGGTGAGCTAATTGGTGGAGAATGGTTGAGTGTAGTGACGGTGACGATAATGGTGGTGGTGGAGGAAGGAGTATCATATGGAGGTGGTGGTGGTGAGGAAACATTTTGTAGATAAGGTATGCTGCAGGTAGGAATAGTAAAGAATGGTCATGGTACAGTGTTTGTGAAGGAAAGGAAAAGTGGCTGGATGGGTGTGGTGGTGGTGGTAGCAGCAAGGGGTTGAAAGAGAGAGTGGTTGGATTAAATACTGGTAAGGCATTGGTTGTTGAAGGGGAGAGTGGGTTGGTAACTTGCACGGTGTTGTTGTTGTTGTTGTTGTTGTTGTTGTTTGAGGTGGTGGTATTATTGGAGGTGGTGTTGTTGTTGTTGTTTGAGGTGGTGGTATTATTGGAGGTGGTGTTGTTGTTAGCGTGTACATTGAAGGTGGTTATGGTGGGGGCTATAGGCTGACAGGGAGAGTGAATTAAGGGGAGACAAACCGTTTTTCTGGACCCCCTTCGCCCTAGTGTTTAGTCCCATTAGTTTTCAGATGTTTAGACGTTCGGCCCATTTGTTTGGCGATTTTAAGACCTTTCGTCCCATTTCGTTATATATTTTAAGACCTATCGTGCTTATTAGGTGCCGATTTTTCCTGGCGAGAGATAGCGAACCTATAATTGTAAGAGGAACCAGCCTTCGGCCGGGACAATTTTCTACCGAAAAATTTACAAATTTATCTAGGGGATGTTTTTCTAAGTTTGAGGGATGTCTAGCTAGGAAACTGAGAATTTATGATTATGACACTTTGAAAATTCGGTTTCATTACCTGAAGAAATAATAATTCAGAGCAATATTGATATAATAAAATGTCATCACTGTGATCTACTGTACATATTATAACGAGGATATATTATATCCTCTCATTTTCTAACCACATTTAGATTTAAGGGGTTCTGACCCTCATTACAGAGGTAAGCCTACACATGATCGTACACGTACGTATTATGAGAGAGAGAGAGAGAGAGAGAGAGAGAGAGAGCAAGCGAGAGAGCGATAGAGATAGAGAGAGAGAGAGAGAGAGAGAGAGAGAGAGAGAGAGAGAGAGAGAGAGAGAGAGAGAGAGAGAGAGCAAGCGAGAGAGCGAGAGAGAGAGAGTTGAAGGGTGGGAATGAACGTGTATGTTACTGTCACCATCCTTGTTAACATTGCGTCCTCAGGTTATGTTACAACCTGGCTCATATTGTACCAGACATGGGTACACACACACACACACACACGCGCACAGACACACACACACACACACACACACGTGCACAGACACACACACACACACACACACACACACACACACACACACACACACACACACACACACACACACACATACACACACACACCACACACACATGCTCTTCATGCAATACATTCCCAGTTAAGGAGCTCGATAATAATGAGCTGAAGCTCTGATTGCGTGGAATTCCCTAGACAAACAATTCGGTGAATTACAGAGCATATTCAAAATAAGCTATGGGAGGTACTGTGGTGCCTAGTGAAGTTTGAGGATTGAAATTAAAATTATTTTTTTATTGATTTGTATTCATTAGTAAACCTTAGCAATTGTATACACAATACACATTAAAACAAAACTGGCTGAGTCTGAGTCTCTTGAGAGTTGATCTCTCCTAAGAGTTGAGTGTTGAACTCAATAGCTGGCATAAAAGAGAGAGAGTTATTTGAGATTGCGAGAAAAGACGGACAGATAATGGCAATGCGGCTTCAATATGTCCAAGCGGTAATGGGTCTCAGGGAGACGATGAGGCACTGTAGGTCAATGAAAGTAAGTGTACTAACGAGTTTGTTGCAACACTGTAGCCCCTGACAGTAACCCCATCTCCATCACAGGGAGACGATGAGGCACTGTAGGTCAATGAAAGTAAGTGTACTAACGAGTTTGTTGCAACACTGTAGCCCCTGACAGTAACCCCATCTCCATCACAGGAGACGATGAGGCACTGTAGGTCAATGAAAGTAAGTGTACTAACGAGTTTGTTGCAACACTGTAGCCCCTGACAGTAACCCCATCTCCATCACAGGGAGACGATGAGGCACTGTAGGTCAATGAAAGTAAGTGTACTAACGAGTGTGTTGCAACACTGTAGCCCCTGACAGTAACCCCTTCTCCATCACAGGGAGACGATGAGGCACTGTAGGTCAATGAAAGTAAGTGTACTAACGAGTTTGTTGCAACACTGTAGCCCCTGACAGCAACCCCATCTCTGTATCCTCCTACTTTTTTGTATCTTAGTTTCCAAGCCAAATACAGATTGTGTGTGTATGTGCTCAACAAACTCCCTTCCTCTCGTGCTCCTGACTTCGACTCTTCTGAATTCTCAACTATATTGCTCAAACTTTCCTGTCACTCTCGTACTAAATATTTATGTGCTATCTATCAGTCCCCTAACTCTACTGACTCCTAATGTTTTGACTATCTAAACTTTAAAGTGGAATACATTCCAGCAACCTCTCCTTTCTCTGAAATCTCCATCTCAATGTTCGCCACTGCCAATGGGTCTCCTCTCATTTCACTGACCACCTGGTGAACAAGCCTACATCTTGTCTATCCTAAATTACAAAGAACAGTTACTCCTGCACTCTAATCGTAACTCCTACCGTATGGAGAGTGGGAGGCAACCACCTTTCAACACACTTCCAACCCTATTCTGTCCAATTCTCTAACCCAAGAGTGAACCGATTTTCTCAGTCTTTCTTCTGCTCAACAAGTAAGCTTTGGAACTCTCCTTCTCAGTCTGTCTTTCCCTCATCCTATGACTTAAGCTACTTCAAGAGCCGTGTGCCCAGATAAGTTAGTCAAACGTACCTTGAATTTGGCTCGCTGTAACTCTTTCAACATTGCAACATTGGGGGAAACATTCGTTACAGGCAGCTTTGGCTTTTGTCTCCTTCATACACATAAACAAAATACATAAAACAGATAAATTAATAAAGACCGCAAGGTTTGTTTTCTCACTCGCTATCTACAATAAGACCTGACTTTATTGTGTTGAGTGATCGAACTGACAGGGTATAAGCCCAGGTAGAATTGAAACTTATAGGAACACAGAAAAAAGTCCTAGTAAAATATAGGACAAAGGATATATGAATAAGGCGGAGTTTTGTTATAATCTTTATATATTTCAAAGGTATAAATTACATAATAAGTAACACCCCGTTCTTAACATTAATCATCAATTACAAACCCCAATGTACTTGACTAAACTAATGAAAGCATATTGTCCTCCCGGGATTCGAACTCGGGACACCACACCCAGAACATAAGCACCTAAACATACCAAAATAATAGAGTAACAATTGAACTCGCCAAGGAGCCGGCATCATATAAATACTCTCGGTTTTTGCCCAATACTGTCCATAAAAAACACTTACAGCTGAATTTGGTTACGTGGACAGTGTACATTTGGTTACGTGGACAGTGTAAATTTGGTTACGTGGACAGTGTACATTTGGTTACGTGGACAGTGTACATTTGGTTACGTGGACAGTGTACATTTGGTTACGTGGACAGTGTAAATTTGGTTACGTGGACAGTGTACATTTGGTTACGTGGACAGTGTAAATTTGGTTACGTGGACAGTGTAAATTTACATGTAAATTTGGTTACGTGGACAGTGTAAATTTGGTTACGTGGACAGTGTAAATTTGGTTACGTGGACAGTGTACATTTGGTTACGTGGACAGTGTAAATTTGGTTACGTGGACAGTGTAAATTTGGTTACGTGGACAGTGTAAATTTGGTTACGTGGACAGTGTAAATTTGGTTACGTGGACAGTGTAAATTTCCACACCTACTCAGTTTTTATATAATATAACCCGGTCCTCTTAAGGGGGGTCACCGGCTTTGTTTTATCTTTCTCTCCTTTTCTCTCTTTCCCTGGCTTGTATCCATTCGGCCCCATTCGGCCAACTGTTTTAAGACGTTTATCCCCATCCAGGTGTCGATTTCTTCCTGGCAAGCGATAGCGAGCCTGCATTGTATGGAGAAATCCGGCTTCGCCGGAGAAATTTTTCTATCGAAAAATATACAAATTTAGCCTGCTGTCAAAAACATTTATTTAAATTTGCTGGCTCGCTACCGCTCGCCAGGAAAAAAAGACACCTGGATGGGGATAAACGTCTTAAAACAGTAGGCTGAATGGGGCCGAATGGATACAACCCAGAGAGAGAGGGAGAGAAAGAGAGAAAATAAGAATACGAGGTACTTAAGCACTAAAGCAACAGGTTACTTCCAGATCATTGATTTATTATCTTGACGTAACCATTTTGTAACAGTGACCCATCTTATTCTCAGTCTTATAGTCTATTCGCTGTAAGTAGGCGAGACATCATGACCTCTAACCTCTGTAACTAAAAAATGACTAGAGTAGTTTGGCTAATATTTCTACCATTTGGGAAGAGTCAGTCTTGGAATAGATGTGAAACAGGTGAAGTCCAGGAATAATTATGAGTGGGCTAGAGACTATATGGCATCCGAGTGTACCAGTTCAATACAAAGACCCGCCCGATCCTGTTTTCATATAATATCTCTTGCCAGCCCACCTAATTATATGGATCGAATATATACTGCAAGGTGAAACTGATGCCATAAGGTGGGCAGGTAGGTTATACTGATGCCATAAGGTAGGCAGGTAGGTTATACTGATACCATAAGGTGGGCAGGTAGGTTATACTGATGCCATAAGGTGGGCAGGTAGGTTATACTGATGCCATAAGGTGGGCAGGTAGGTTATACTGATGCCATAAGGTGGGCAGGTAGGTTATACTGATGCCATAAGGTGGGCAGGTAGGTTATACTGATGCCATAAGGTGGGCAGGTAGGTTATACTGATGCCATAAGGTGGGCAGGTAGGTTATACTGATGCCATAAGGTGGGCAGGTAGGTTATACTGATGCCATAAGGTGGGCAGGTAGGTTATACTGATGCCATAAGGTGGGCAGGTAGGTTATACTGATGCCATAAGGTGGACAGGTAGGTTATACTGATGCCATAAGGTGGGCAGGTAGGTTATACTGATGCCATAAGGTGGGCAGGTAGGTTATACTGATGCCATAAGGTGGACAGGTAGGTTATACTGATGCCATAAGGTGGACAGGTAGGTTATACTGATGCCATAAGGTGGACAGGTAGGTTATACTGATGCCATAAGGTGGGCAGGTAGGTTATACTGATTCCTCCCTACCGCGTTTGATTATGTAACATCTGTCGACACAATTAATTGAGAATATAATTATACCATAAGGTTTAAACATTTGCATATTCTTACCCCTTTAACTCTTTCAGTATTCGTGAGGCGCTAGTCTTCATTGTGTTTTGGTTATCAGTAGAAGATTGTATTCAACTTTAGAACGACCTCAGCCAAGTCAATTTGTAAATTATATTATATTTCTAACTTTATCTCCCACAAATCATACCTAAGCTAAGTAAAAGTATTTACACATAGCCGGAATGTTTAAAAAATAAAATAAACTGCGTCAAGGTATACTGAAAAGCTTAATAAACTATAGGATAATACAAAATTTGAAAAAGCTAGGTCTCCCTACCTTCACTTGTTTATATAAGATCTTCCTTCAGCACAATTAATAGACAATACAATTAATAGACAATACAATTAATAGACAATACAATTAATAGACAATACAATTAATAGACAATACACTGATACCAAAAAGTGGATAGTTAGATATATAGTACTCCACCCTGACCTATGTGTGTGCATGAAATATATATGAAAAAATATATAATAATCTTTAAAATGTGGCGCTGAATTAATAGCAGAAGTAATGAAGGTCACTCTCTTGGTTATGTATGGTTTCAAGGCAAAACGGCCACACTCCGAAACGGTCACAACCAGAACGGCCACAGTGTATGAACCCAGCCTTACATAATTTAACCTAAAATTCATTATCTAATCTAACCAGACCTAACTTGACCTGCCCTCAAATTACTCAATCAAGCCAAACTCCCCTGAATGTAACCTAACCTATCCTAAGTTGTTTTAGTGCGTGGCATTTTGGGTTGTGGCCGTTTAGGAGTGTGGCTGTTTTGACCAGCCACCACTGCACCACATTCTCTAGTACACCGACAGACAACCTTGACGAAAAGCTATCTATTTCTAACTTCCTATAGTCTATTTTCTTTAAGGGGAGGTTTTTAGTTAGCTCCCTAGACCTCCATCAAGCTTAAATTTACACCCTCTAGGCCCCCTTTCAAGATAAATGTGTACATTTTTCGGTAGAAAAATGTCCCGGCCAAAGGCCGTTTCCTCTTAAATTACAAGCTCGCTATCGCTCGCCAGGAATAAATGGACACCTAAATTGCATGAAAGGTCTTAAAATTGACAGATGGGGCGAAAGTTCTTAATTATGGGGCGAACGTCTTAAAATATCAAAAGCAATGGAGCTAAACATGAGGGAGGAGAAAGGGGTCCAGAAAAAAATCCCTCAAAGTGGAAATCTCCCCTTAACCTGGCGAATTTGTACTTGGTCTCTTTGGGTTTGAGAACTCTACTTCGAGCTGATTGGCTGATGGTTACTAGTTACAAAAATAAACACAGTCAGCACGAAATTCCCCCCCCCCCCGTCCCCCCCCCCCCCCCCCCCCCCCCCCTCCACGAGCTTTAAAAAAAATCACAAGACCCCCTTCGAGATACATGTGTACATTATTCGGTAGATAAATTACAAGCCCGCAATGGAGCAACAGGAAAAAAGTCGACACCTTAACCCTTTCACGCATTTATGACGCAGAGTTGCCAGATTACCAATAACAAATACAGTTCTCTCACTCTTATAATTACCTCTCCAAAATTAGTTTTCTGCCCACAGCTAACTCAAAGACAACTGCGGAGGTTGAAGTAACTAAACTAAAGGTTTCTAAATACCCCTGATGGTAACAAAGGCTATAAAGTATCCCCAATAGGCTCAAAATCGCGTCATATGTCGGAGAGGGTTAATGGCACGAAAGGTTTATATATTGGTCAAATAAATGGGGTAAAAGGTCTGAAAATCGGCAAACCAATGGGGTGAACGTATTAAAATCTCAAAACTAATGTGATTAAACATGAGGGAGAAAATAAACAACCTGCCTTTAAGGGGAGACTGGCTGTTTGTTTGGTCTATTAATTAATTTATTCATATATTTTTTTAGTTTCCTCCCTAGACCGCCATCAAGCTTAGAAAAACACCCCCTTGACCCCCCTTCAAGATAGATTTGTACATTTTTCGGTAGAAAAATTTCCCGGCCGAAGGCCGGTTCCTCTTAAAATTACAAGCTCGCTATCGCTCGCCAGGAAATAATCGACACCTAAATGGCACGATAGATCTTAAAATTGACAACGAAATGGGGCGAAAGGTGTTAAAATCGCCAAACTAATTGGCCGAACGTCTTATAATCTCATAACTAGTGGGGCTAAGCATTAGGGAGAAGGGGGTCCAGAAAAACGGTCTTCCTCCCCTTAAGTCGTAGGGGTTCCAGGTAAAGGCAGTATCACACGAGCGATTTTCCGTCAATTTCTACGGGCAATTGTTGTCTTATATCATTAATTAGAGAATTAAAAGTAACAGTAAGCAATAATATAGTAATGCACGACTAAGTTAAAATAACCTATTAATGAGGCCTGGGTGAAGAAGCACTCTACCTTCTTTTTCTTTTATTTTGTTCAATATTCAAGCCCACTTAATACAAACAAAAAAATAAGCCGATAATGCAAGCTAAAAACAACTGACAAATTTGACAAGCATTCAATAATCCACCATACCTATTTTTTTATATAGTATCTTCCAGGTGACCTAAAGAAAAGAAAAGTAAAACCGAAAAATTACAATGTGCATCCAATAACAGTAGGTATAAAGATTCACTCTGCCAAGTTTTTTCATGACGTCTTCTAGTAGACCTATTAAAATATACAAATCGAAAAAAAAAAATCAAGCCGAAAATATGATTACAAGTGGCATCAGAGGTATACAGATTCTTCCCTATCATTTGTATGTATATCTTCTCCCTTTCAACCGAAAAGAACTACTAGGTGAAACTAATAACAGTAGGTGGCAGAGAGGGCATACACATGGGTATAAAGAACTACTAGGTGAAACTAATAACAGTAGGTGGCAGAGAGGGCATACACATGGGTATAAAGAACTACTAGGTGAAACAACAACAACAACAACAACTAACATATTAGTATAAACAAACCTAAACAAACTACAAGGTGAAATATATATTAGTATAAACAAACCTAAACAAACTACAAGGTGAAATATATAACAGCCCGTGGCAGAGAGGGTATAGACATGGGGACAAAAATTCACTCTACTTTCTTTTTGTGTTCTATTTTCCAACTAACCTATTAAAATAAAATAACCCGAAAGAAGAATTATAAGGTGAAATTATTAACAACCGGTAGCAGAGAGTGTATAAAGATCCACCCACGTTTGTTTTTTGCGTTCTATCTTGCAACTAACCTATTAAAATAAATAAACCGGTAGAAGAACCCCAAGGCTGAACTTAATAAATAACCCAGCTGACCAAAGAGGGTACACAGATCTTGTTTTTGCATATTACTCCCTTCAAGAGTCCCAATTATCCTTGAAGATCAACCTGTGACCTATCAACTTACCAGCAAAAAAAAATGGGGGGATGGGGGGGGGTTCGCAACAGGGGGACAAGTTTGCTGTCCAATTCGCTCGCTGTTCTGTTCGCCCACTATTCACACTATCTGGTCCGACCTCTTGTGAGTTGTTATATTTTGTGTAATTAATATTTAGGGATTTTATTTATTGATCGATTTTATTATTAATTGGTTTATTATTAATATTATTTGTTTTATTTTATTTTTTTGGGAGGAGGGGGCATTAGCGAGACATTTGGTTTTAGTTTGTCTCCTAAAGCTAACTAAAAAGCCTTCCCAGACTTCTTTCAAACTAAAAACAGATGTTCACCCACACTCCCTTCAAGCTAAATGTGTACAATTTGTCATAGACTATGATGAAAAATACGTCATCGTGGTAAAGGGGTTAATAGTAGCAGATTTGAATTCAGGATCTTCACAAATTCATCTCACATAAATACATACTATACCTCCCATTATCTACTCGCTATACTGGAGTTGTTTTTTCCTACTTTTTTTAATTAAGTTTGGCTACATTACTTTAAGGTAACCCGTTCAAGATCCGATCATGCTTTTCTTTTCTTTTTGGTGTTACTATTATTATATGATTTATTCAAATTAAAAGGGGTATATGGAAGTTTTGTTTTTTGTTTTTTTAGACAGGCTTTACCCTTATAATTCCCACAGATCGTTCCTATAAGCTGTATAAATCCGTCTAATGTTAGCCAGGATAATCGTCAGAATGCATCATAATCTATAAAGGGTTAATTTCAAATTTATGATAGTTTTGGTTAGATTAGGACGAAACATTAGATTCGCTTAGACTAGGTTAAATTATAGTTAAGGTTAGGAAAGGGAAGGTTACTATGTAAGGTTGGACTTGGTTAGGTTAGGAAGGAAGGTCAACTTGTGATCTATATCATAGGTTTATTTTTTTATTATTTATTTATTTGTTTTATTTATTATTTTTTTTATTTTAATTTGTTCTCTAGACCTTTAAAAACACCCCCAAGACCCCACCCCCACCCCTTTCCAGACAAATTAGTACATTTTTCGGTAGAAAATTATCTTGGCCGAAGGTCGGTTCCTTCTAATACAGGGACGCCTTAATGGCACGAAAGGTCTTAATATTGACATATATATGGGGTAAAAGGTATACAAATCACTAAACTAATATGACGAATTTAAAAGCAAATCTGGAAACCAATAGAGCTGACCATGAACTATACTGATTTATGATGAGGTAGATTGCTTCAAACTCCGTGTATCCAGGCATTTTGGCTCGAACGTCCCTTGATTTTGGCCCTGTCACTCTTTCAACTCTGGGGGAGGTACTCGCTGCAGGCAGTTCTGCCTTTTGTCTCCCTCATTCTAATAGAAAACAAAAAATGTCTACTCTCAATGTGTGCGAAATTATGCAGAGCGAAAACACTAATGAGAAAACTGACCATAGCCACACAGGATGCTAAACCTATATTTGTAGTCCTAAGAGAATATCAAAGGTTGGGTGAAGAGGCACAAGCACTATAAGAAATTGACCTAGACTTTATATTGTTACCGGGGTGATGGTGCTAATGATGACACTCTGAGGGTGGGGCTTCAGGGTGAGTAGGTTGATTTAGGCTTTTTGCATATTGGGCTTATTTTTGTTATGAAGAGGATGCCGAGCGACTTGAAGACAGATGTTAATGAAGATTTGTTTAGTGCCGATGACTTGCCATTTTAGACTGCTTCGTTAATTATCAAATAACTTGTTGTCTAGAAACTGTTATTACTTATGAACAAAGGTTAGATTATAAACTGTATATTAAGAAGCCGCATATATAATTATGTGGCCTAAGACATTACCCAAGGTTAGGTAAAGAGTCCTAAGCACCACAAGAAATGACCTAGACATTATTTTGTTACTGAGATGATGCCAATGATGAGACTCTCCGTTTAGGCTTCTGGGTGAGTGGCTGTGTGGAGGGTTTAGGCTTCTGGGTGAGTGGCTGTGTGGAGGGTTTAGGCTTCTGGGTGAGTGGCTGTGTGGAGGGTTTAGGCTTCTGGGTGAGTGGCTGTGTGGAGGGTTTAGGCTTCTGGGTGAGTGGCTGTGTGGAGGGCTTTACATTGCGTTCTATAGCTATATTTTATATAATGCTCAGCAGATGGAGGATTCAAATGAGTCATTCAGTTAATTTTGAATACGGTTTTACTTGTCTGCTTAGTATATCTTATCATCATCAGTCTACCTTGTTATCTTTTTCCCTAATATCTTAAAGCAACTGCTAACTATATATATATATATATATATACCGGTATATATATATATATGATTATATATATCACTTACGTGTAAAGTGTTATAGTGAAACAATTATAATCCTAGCCATTAAAGTACCGTATACAACACTAGAGGTCAAGAAGGTGTCAGCTGTCCAGTACTATACGGAGCGGGGGGGGGGGGGGGGGGCCTTGTGGTCCTGTACCCTACCAGCTGACTCCAGGTTACAAGTTACACCCACTCGGACACTCTCACTTCTTGCAAGCAGTGAGTGTGTGTGTGTGGGTGTGTGTGGGAGCTCAGGTGTAGATTAGACTTATGTAGAGCGGAGGGGGGGGGGGGCGCAGTTTATTTCGCTCTTTTGTGCTTTTGCTCACATGTCTTTTTATGTCCACTCTACCGTTAGTTTACCGATAGTTTGAGGTTGGTTCTATTATTGTATATTAGGTTTAACCCTTCCCGCACGAATACACTTTTGGTACCTTAAATTATGGCTAACAATGGACAATTTTATGTGATTTAAGAAGTAACACTTTCCGCATGGTGACGCCTTTTCTACCTTTTATTACAGCTAACATTAAATGATTATATATGATTTAAGGGGGGATGGGCCGGTTTTCTGGACCACTTTCTCCCTCATGTTTAGCCCCATTAGTTTTCAGATGTTAAGATGTTTGCCCCATTAGTTAGTCGATTTTAAGATCTTTTGCCCCATTTTTTCGTCAATATTTAGACCTTTCGTGCTATTTAGGTGTCGATTTTTCCCCTGGCGAACGATAGTGAGCCTGTAATGTTGGAAGAACCGGCCTTCGGCCGGGAAATTTTTCTACCGAAAAATGTACAAATTAATCTAGAAGGGGGATCTAATGGATTTTGTTTTTTAATTTGATGGAGGTCTAGGGAGGAAACTATAAAAATAATGAATACATGCAAAAATCGCCCAAAAAGTTAACCATCCCCCCAAGTAGGTTGAATTGTACACCAGCTCTAGTGTTCCTGGAGTATCATATTATCTATACTGAATGTTATATAGCTCTTCCGCCTTCTACGTAGGATCCTGATCTATTATCTAGATCTGGTTTACTTCATATGTTGTCATTATGTTGATCTGTTATGTTGTCATTATGTTGATATGTTGTTCTGTTAGTTATCCGTTTGCCTCTTCTGCCACCGATGTCAACTCCCATTTTGCTCTCTAGATGTTAGGCTAGGGTAGAATCAGGAGCATTTCATCTCTCTCTCTCTCTCTCTCTCTCTCTCTCTCTCTCTCTCTCTCTCTCTCTCTCTCTCTCTCTCTCTCTCTCTCTCTCTCTCTCTCTCTCTCTCTCTCTCTCTCTCTTCTACAGTTATTATAATAATGAGTACATTTCCCTCATCTTACGACTTACTTTCCTTAGCTCCGTGTGTCCAGAAATTAAGTTGTACCCCAACGTACCATGAATTTGGTTCTCTATCACCCTTGCAATTTGAAGAGACACTCGTTACAAGCAGCTCTGCCTTTTGTCTGCTGTTTACACATCGGAAAAAAGGTATATCGATTAAATTAAATTAGATATATAGGTAGGTTTGGTTTGATTTTCTTGTTGCTAGCCGTGCCGTTAGCTCAGTGGTATCGTTCCCGCTTGATACCCAGCAGACCCGGGATCGCCTCTCGCTCAGGTTGGTGAATGTTTTTTCTGAGATGTAAGCCGGCGGTTACCATCTCCCTTGAGCAAAGATGTGGGTAATAGTGTCTAGTGGTCTATTACTATGTGAAGCGCTTGTGAATCCTTAGTGAGAACAGCCGCTTTATAAGAGACCAGACGATGTTATTCAGTTTTAAAAGGACCTCCAGGGGTTAAAACAAAGGACCTCCAGGGGTTAAAACAAAGGACCTCCAGGGGTTAAAACAAAGGACCTCCAGGGGTTAAAACAAAGTACCTCCAGGGGTTAAAACAAAGGACCTCCAGGGGTTAAAACAAAGGACCTCCAGGGGTTAAAACAAAGGACCTCCAGGGGTTAAAACAAATATACTAGAGTTAGGGCTGTGTTGTTCGTATCATTAACCCATTCAGTGACGGTGACTTCCTTTTCATTATATTATGGCAGCTATTAGACGATATTATTCAGCTTAGGAAGGACCTCTACCCATTAAACGGCTACAGACTAATCCTTTCATATAACACTTACCCTTCCTACGCTTCATAAAATCGTCTAACTGTTGATTGAATAAAATATATAAAACGTCACCGGTACCGAAAAGGTTAAGAGTTTAGTACGTGGTGCTCTACAACCATGTATAGATGATGATAATATTGATGAAGTTAGTGGTAATGACGATAATGAAGGTGATGATGATGATGATGAATGTAGATAATGAATACTACAATATAAGCTGCTGATGACGGTGATGATGAAGTAACTATATAACGAGTATTTTACCTGCTATTTCTATATAACGAGTATTTTACCTGCTATTTCTATATAACGAGTATTTTACCTGCTATTTCTATATAACGAGTATTGTACCTGCTATTTCTATATAACGAGTATTTTACCTGCTATTTCTATATAATGAGTATTGTACCTGCTATTTCTATATAACGAGTATTGTACCTGCTATTTCTATATAACGAGTATTTTACCTGCTATTTCTATATAATGAGTATTTTACCTGCTATTTCTATATAACGAGTATTGTACCTGCTATTTCTATATAACGAGTATTTTACCTGCTATTTCTATATAATGAGTATTTTACCTGCTATTTCTATATAACGAGTATTGTACCTGCTATTTCTATATAACGAGTATTTTACCTGCTATTTCTATATAACGAGTATTTTACCTGCTATTTCTATATAACGAGTATTGTACCTGCTATTTCTATATAACGATTATTTTACCTGCTATTTCTATATAATGAGTATTTTACCTGCTATTTCTATATAACGAGTATTTTACCTGCTATTTCTATATAACGAGTATTTTACCTGCTATTTCTATATAACGAGTATTTTACCTGCTATTTCTATATAACGAGTATTTTACCTGTTATTTCTATATAACGAGTATTTTACCTGCTATTTCTATATAACGAGTATTTTACCTGCTATTTCTATATAACGAGTATTTTACCTGCTATTTCTATATAATGAGTATTTTACCTGCTATTTCTATATAACGAGTATTGTACCTGCTATTTCTATATAACGAGTATTTTACCTGCTATTTCTTCCCAAGCTACGTCGTTTAGCCCGATAAACGCAAGCTAATCATACTAAGTGACATAATGTATTGACAATATAAAGGATATGATAATGACCATTAGAATAAATATGTGTTTTGAGTTTGTGAAGGGTTATAATGTGATATATATATATATATATATATATATACTTATGCACCCCCTTTCCTCTACTTCCCAATTATGTTGAAATTGAAATTGAAATATTTGATGTTGATGGTAATGATGATGGTGATGATGATGATGATGACGGTAATGTTGATAGTGGTGATGATGATAATGGTAATGATGGTGATTATGATGATGGTGATGGTGATGATGGTAGTAAAGATGATTTTGGTGGTGCTGATTATGGCAATGTTGATAGTGATGATGATGATGGTAATGATGATAGTGGTGATGATGATGATGGCAATGTTGATAGTGGTGGTGATGATGATGATGGTGGTGGTGATGATGATGATGGTATTTATGGGGATACTAATGATGATGGTGATGACAATGCTTTTGATCCAGGGTAAAAAGATATAGTGACGATAGATTGCTAAGAGGAAGAAACATACTTATAACTAAACCTTTTTCATAATCAACGTGTTATATATTGTGACGTTCTTCCTCATGTTCCCCCTACGTCCCAATTTGGTAGCCAGTTTTTACCTGCCCCAGAACCCCCTCCTTTAAGGGAGCCCACCTCGCTTTTTTTGTTATCTTTCTCTCCCTCTCTCTTTGGCTTGTATCGATTCGGCCCCATTCAGCCTACTGTTTTAAGATGTTTACCCCCATCCAGGTGTCAATATTTTCCTGCGAGCGGTAGCGCACCAGCATATATATATATTTGTTTTGGCAGCAAGCTAAATTTTTACATTTTTCGATAGAAAAATTTCTCCGGCGAAGCCGGATTTTTCCATACAATGCTGTCTCGCTATCGCTCGCCAGGAAGAAATCGACACCTGGATGGGGATAAACGTTTTAAAACAGTTGGCTGAATGAGGCCGAATGGATACAAGCCAGAGAAAGAGGGAAAAGGAGAGAAAGATACAACAAAAAGCCTGTGACCCCCCTTAACTACGTCGTTCAGCCCGGCAAACAAAAACTTAGCATAGCAACTAAAATGAAGGTGAGCGTAACACATAATAAATGAAGGTGAGCGTAACACATAATAAATGAAGGTGAGCGTAACAAATAATAAATGAAGGTGAGCGTAACACATAATAAATGAAGGTGAGCGTAACACATAATAAATGAAGGTGAGCGTAACACATAATAAATGAAGGTGAGCGTAACACATAATAAATGAAGGTGAGCGTAACACATAATAAATGAAGGTGAGCGTAACACATAATAAATGAAGGTGAGCGTAACACATAATAAATGAAGGTGAGCGTAACATATAATATGATGAAGGTGAGCGTACATAACATAATAATGATGACGATAACACATGATAGTGAAGGTGAGCGTAACACATAATAAATGAAGGTGAGCGTAACACATAATATATGAAGGTGAGCGTAACACATAATAAATGAAGGTGAGCGTAACACATAATAAATGAAGGTGAGCGTAACACATAATAAATGAAGGTGAGCGTAACACATTAAAAACAAACACAAAATAATAAAACAAGAGGAGATAAGGATATTGGTAACATTTACGATGAGATTAATGATGATGATGATGAATAGTACATACATTGAATATAATGATATGACGATAATAATTGGTGGTGATGATAGTGATATGGATAAATATATGATCATAAAGTTGGTGACGATGATGATTATGATGCTGATGATAGGGATAAGGATAATTATGAAGTTAATAATGATAATAAGTACAACTAAAAGAATGAGGATAGTTAAAAGAGAAACACGAATAATTCAACACTATCCATACCGATGGGTCAATAGTCGGCTGTTCTTCCCCCCCCCCCCCCCCCCCCCTTAACCCCCCCCCCCCCCCCCCCCCCCCCCCACCCCCCCCTATTTCCCCCCCCCCCCCCCCCCCCCCCCCCCCCTGATTCCCCCTACCCTACCTACGTCTTGTAATCCGGTCAATATAATGTTAGCGTAGCAACTAAAGGGAAGGTGAACGTAACACCTGGGGCGAATAGAAGGGGAGAATGGTGATGATGATGGTCGTGGTGGTGGTTGTGATGATATTGATGGTGGTGGTGGTGATGATATTGATGATGATGATGAAGGTGGTGGTTGTGATGATATTGATGATGGTGGTTGTGATGATATTGATGATGATGATGATGGTCGTGGTGGTGGTTGTGATGATATTGATGTTGATAATGGTTGTAGTGATGATAATCATGATGGTCAACAAGAAGAAATAACAATGATGATGATGATGATAATGATGATTGTGGTGGTGATGATGGTGGTGGTAATAATTATGCTAAAGACAATATAATAATAGTGATTATGATGAAAAGGATGATGATAATAAATGATGACGATGAGGATGAAAACAAGGATAAATGATGATGATGTTGATGATGACGTAACTATATCACCATTCTTCTACCTGCTCCATATTCGCGATCCCCTGTAGCCTACCCTAACCAAGTATTCTAAACAAAAACCTATCATAGCAACTAAAGTGAAGATTAACGCGAAGACCAAGCACAATTATTGGCCTTATTAGCGAGGGTTTGGCCTTCGTATGTTAACTTTTTATTAATAATGCCAAACTTGACATTGTTGGCAATAACCTTGAGAATACAACACCTTTCGTTTTTTATAAGTCCCATTGCATTAGTGGGCTACTATAGAAGCCTGTGTCTGTAGTAGATATTGCGTATGTACGGTTGCACTAATAAGTCATGTCCCAGCTGGCATTACGTTTGGCTCGCTCTGTGCTGTATTAATGTCTGTCAGATGTTTAATAAGGTGGGTAGGTGTAGGAACATGTTTGTATATTTCACTCGATATGAAGAAATGAAGCTTAGATATTGCTGATGCCAATTATTGATCAAAACATACTTTGTGCCGAGACATCACTTATTAGCGCGACTGTACAGTGTTCTTTATTCCAATAAACAACCCAAAACACGCTCACAATGCTATATTATAATTAGAGACCGAAATATCAATTGAACTGCATAAACAATTAGTTCATCTGTATATGAGTGAAACTGGTGTTGAATGGTAATGAGGAGCGCCGGCTGACGTCAGAGGAGAATGGAGGCAATTAATTTGTGTAAACCCCCGCAGGGATCAAGACATCTGGCGATAGATATATACAGCATATATATATCTTAAATTAAAGCGGTAAATAATTCGTGCCCATACGTTTAATTGACGTATAATTATGGTTAGGTTTGTTTGTTTGTTTGTTACTTTATTCCGGCTACCATTAGAAGATTTAATGGGAGATGGGTCCTTTTTTAAGATTCTCTTCTCCTTCATGTTTAGCCCAATTAGTTTCAGATTTTATGATGTCTGCCCCATTAGTTTGTCGATTTTAAAACCTTCCGCCCCATTTCCTTGTCAATATTGAGACCTTTCGTGATATTTAGGTGTCGATTTTTTTTTACTGGCGATTTCGAGTTATAAGAAGGTAAGGGGTCAAGATTATTGTCAAGTTCGATGGCGTTACCTATAGCTTGTAATAGTCCCGACCCGTGATGGTTCTGGGTTAGCTATGGGATAAAAAACAGTACCGATTTTATTATGACCTAGCTGCAAGACCAGGTAAGGCATATTATGTGTGCCTCGTGATGGAGCAGTAAGGTTAGTTTTGTTTGTTTTATTCAATAATACTCGTGAGGAAGCTATAAAAGAAGCTCAATAGTCGGGATAAAACACCCATTTGGACACCCCTCACCCCAATAATCTCTCTATCCCTCTGTGTCTATCCCTCTACCTGTCTGTCAATATATCTCTATCCCTCTACCTGTCTGTCAATATATCTCTATCCCTCTACCTGTCTGTCAATATATCTCTGTCCCTCTACCTGTCCCTCTACCTGTCTGTCAATATATCTCTGTCCCTCTACCTGTCCCTCTACCTGTCTGTCAATATATCTCTGTCCCTCTACCTGTCCCTCTACCTGTCTGTCAATATATCTCTGTCCCTCTACCTGTCCCTCTACCTGTCTGTCAATATATCTCTGTCCCTCTACCTGTCCCTCTACCTGTCTGTCAATATATCTCTGTCCCTCTACCTGTCCCTCTACCTGTCTGTCAATATATCTCTGTCCCTCTACCTGTCCCTCTACCTGTCTGTCAATATATCTTTATCCCTCTATCTACCTATCTACCTATCTATCTACCTATCTTTCATTCTTTCTCCCAAGGATAATTTCTGGGTGTGGTCCTGGAAGGTCGTCAGTGAGTGTGTGTGTGTGTGTGTGTCGGACGCAACGACCTCCTCAAGGGACCCACGTAAAAACTGGACCAATATATATATAATAGAGGGATATTCTACAAGCCTCACTAAGGGTTTTTATTAGATTGTTTGTTTCTCCTTTTTCTTTTCTTTTCTATTTGTTTTCATTTTCATTCATTTTTGTATTCATCATTTGTTTTATAGATTAGTTTTTAATTTGCATATTATTCATTCATTTTATTTATGTATTACTTTTGATTTGATTTGATATATATATATATATATATATATTTTTTTTTTTTTTTTTTTTTTTTGCGGCTTTGAATATACTGTATGTATCGTTAGTTCCATAAAGCAAGAAGAGAGCCGGTGGGGAAGTTGAGCCACATCTGGTGGACGTCCCCTATGGTTAACTGCCAGGTTTTTGGGGTGAATAATTTATGGTCACTTCGATGGGACACTTGTTTTATATTCGGATTAACATGTTATTTCATGTCTACTTAACTATTTACACGCACGCACGCACGCACGCACGCACGCACGCACGCACGCACACACACACACACACACACACACACACACACACACATACATACACACTCAGGTTCGGGATGGTCCGGCGGTTTCAGGCTCCCCAAGCATTAAGGGTTCGATTCTTCTAGAATACCCAAGAGTTGTTGTCTTATATATATATATATATATATATATATATATATATATATATATATATATATATATATATATATATACCTGTATATATATATACAGTATATATATATATATATATTATCCGAAAGAAGAATTATTGTAGCGTGGTTCTTCCCCAGCCAAACATGTTACGTCAAAACTGGGACAGTATCTTGTTCGCTAAAGGTCACATGTAACCTCGTAGTTAAAAGAACATAAGATAAGAACACGGAACTCTGCATAAGACCGATCAGCCCACACCGGACTGATCCCTTGCACATCCAACCCATGTGTCGTTCATGTCGCTATTCAAATTACGTTTGATTTGTTTTACCGTTCCTATTTCACATATCCACAACCCTATTTCACATATCCACGACTCTATTTCACATATCCACGACTCTATTTCACATATCCACGACTCTATTTCACATATCCACGACTCTATTTCACATATCCACGACTCTATTTCACATATCCACGACTCTATTTCACATATCCACGACTCTATTTCACATATCCACGACTCTATTTCACATATCCACAACTCTATTTCACATATCCACGACTCTATTTCACATATCCACAACTCTATTTCACATATCCACAACTCTATTTCACATATCCACAACTCTATTTCACATATCCACAACTCTATTTCACATATCCACAACTCTATTTCACATATCCACAACTCTATTTCACATATCCACAACTCTATTTCACATATCCACGACTCTATTTCACATATCCACGACTCTATTTCACATATCCACGACTCTATTTCACATATCCACGACTCTATTTCACATATCCACAACTCTATTTCACATATCCACAACTCTATTTCACATATCCACAACTCTATTTCACATATCCACAACTCTATTTCACATATCCACAACTCTATTTCACATATCTACAACTCTATTTTCAAACCAATGCTTACATATATATTTTCTAAAGCGGAACTTATCTATTTTGAAGTCATTCGTACGGGTTATCTCGTAAATGATTCACCTTTAATACCTTGTTAATGTTCCACTTATTAATACCTTTCATCCTCTTAAGGGGAGACTGACCGTTTGTTTGGTCTATTAATTAATGTATTCATATATGTTTTTAGTTTCCTCCCTAGACCTCCACCAAGCTTAGAAAAACACACCCTAGACCCCCCTTTAAGAAAAATTTGTAAATGTTTCGGTCCGAAGGCCGTTTCCTCTTAAAATTGCAGGCTCGCTATCGCTCGCCAGGAAATAATCGACACCTAAGTGGCACGAAAGGTTTTAAGATTGACAACGAAATGTGGCGAAAGGTGTTAAAATCGCCAAACTAATGGGCCGAACGTCTTATAATCTCAGAACTAGTGGGGCTAAACATTAGGGAGAAGGGGGTCCAGAAAAACGGTCTGCCTCCCCTTAAGCATCGCTGGCATATCTTTTCTACATCTTTGTCTTTTTAATGAATAGAAGCCAAGGCTTTTCAACCTCTCCTCGTGTGTTAATTTTCTAATATTGTGGATAATTGTCGTCAAACACCGTTAGATTGCCTGCAGAGATTCCATATCCAATATGTAATAAGGAATTAAGAAACATCCCGTTCTTAAGATTAATCCTTCATTACAAACCCCAATGCACGTGAATAAATTAATTAAAGCATATGATCCTCCCGGGATTCGAACTCTGGGACCCTACACCTAGAACATAAGCATCTAAACCATTACACCACCAACACAGTTACAGACTATATACACGATCACGATTAATATCCATTTTCGAATTTTGGATATCAATCTAATCACCAGAACTGAATACTATAGACTATAGTCCAAATGAGGTATCACCAAATGCTAAGTAAAGTTTTAAAATACATCGTAAATGAACCACCGTACAGCACCTGGATGACTAAACACTAGATTTCCAGCCTCTGGGCTGCAAGTGAACAACAAACTAATAATGGTTATTATTATAATTATATATATATACGGTATATATATATATAATTGTTTCTATCTATATACTGTATGTACCGGTATATATATATATATATATATATATATATATATATATATATATATATATATATATATATATATATATATATATATATATTATAGAGAGAGAGAGAGAGAGAGAGAGAGAGAGAGAGAGAGAGAGAGAGAGAGAAAAATATGGAGATGGGATACAAATTTAAACCACAATTTCTGTTTTACCTACAAAGTATGCTGCGGCCTCAATAACAATGTATTTTTGTATTCCATCCACCACTTTTACGTGTACTTGTTTTTCTTACTGCTCGGACCAATAAAACGGACCGCAGGGTTTTTGTGCTCCACCGTCCAGTATTTGGCTACACTCGGGTATGTTGGTTATTACGTCCACTCCACCGACTCAAAACTGGATTCCCTTTCATACGGGTACATTTTTGTTTTTTTCTTTTTTTTTAACGTCCGTTTCGTCATTTGATCGGTACAACTACACTGTAAACATCGTACGTGTAGTGTAGGACATACTGTATAATAAAGACAACTGGTATGCATATTAAGACAACTGGTATGCATATTAAGACAACTGGTATGCATATTAAGACAACTGGTATGCATATTAAGACAACTGGTATGCATATTAAGACAACTGGTATGCATATTAAGACAACTGGTATGCATATTAAGACAACTGGTATGCATATTAAGACAACTGGTATGCATATTCATTTAATTAGGTAAACATATATACAAACCATACTGAGCTGGTATTCATTATCGAACATATGTATAATATGCATAATAAATGTCTCAAAAACTTAAAATAAAATCCAAATATGGTGGCTCGCTATCGCTTGCCAGTTATAAATTGACACCTGAATGAGGACGAACGTCTTAAAACAGTAGGCTGAATGGGGCCGAATGGATACAACCCAAAGAGAAACAAA
The DNA here is from genome assembly GCA_032716605.1 of Paralithodes platypus. Classification (NCBI taxonomy): domain Eukaryota; kingdom Metazoa; phylum Arthropoda; class Malacostraca; order Decapoda; family Lithodidae; genus Paralithodes; species Paralithodes platypus. Next base: position 3,595,783 of record CM064520.1, read on the forward strand.
TCAGGTCACCCCCCCTTAAAAGAGACTGTGATATCCGATGTACACCTCACGAAGCGCATCCCCCTGCCCAAAATCTTCTCAGCATTATCCGCAATATGGATGAGCATGCAAAGACAGCGGGGCCTCGAACCTGGACCATATATAATTACCAAGATGATTAACAAGGTGATTAGCTGCTGCCCTGACAACACACTCCCTTAATCACCTCTCCAAGGAAGATAGGCAAGGTGATTAAGGAGGATTCATACGAGCTCTACTTACAGCCACTTGTTTCGGCAAATTTGATATGGCTGATTGAAAATTCAACTGTTATTAAATTATATGTTACATAATATTATACTAAATATACTACCTTCATACAAGCTCCCTCTCCGGCTTATTTTGTATTTATTTATTTATCTTTCTTCTTTAGGAACGCTGATTTGGAAGCATCTGAATACAAAATGTATAAGATATTTGTTACCTCAAATATCATAAATAAAATTGCCATTTCTTATAAAATGCCTTCATACAGACTGTTACGCACTTGCGTTTTATCTTGCAACTTTTCCGCCAACTCTGATCTGAATTTTGTATTAATAAAAGAATCTGCCGCATGCAATATTGTATCTTCAGTTCAGTCACCCATACAAATAGTCTCAACATATTACTAAGATAACCTTACCAATAAAATCCCGGGAAAAGCACTCGAGTGAATCCTTCTTAAGGTTACGGTGGGGTTATATGAGGCGGACATAGGTGACTCATTAATTACCCTTCACAATACAGAGATCGGGTCATTGTTTACCTTGATACTGTATTGGAGAGGCAGTACGTAACGCAATACTTATCATTAATATTATCGACTGTTGAACACAAATTAAGGCCGATCGAAAATTATGGGAAATATTGTTCGTGTAACTTGTACAGTTTTGGAGTGTTCATGTCAATCCAGAAAAGTTGTTATCCAGTTTGCTTATTTGAGGGTCGTCTATTTTACTGTTAGTTTACTTGAAAGAACAACCGTATTCTAGTATGTATACTATAGTTATGGGCAGATTTGTATTTATTATTTCATTTATTTATGTATATTGTTTATAATTGTTTAGTTCCTTCCCTAGACGTTCATCAAGCTTAAAAAAAAAATACCACCAAGACCTCCCTTCGAGATATATTTGTGCATTTTCACGATAGGAGAAGGCCCAGGCCGAAGGCCGGTTCCTCCTATACCGCAGGCTCACTATCGCTCGCCAAGAAAATATCGACAACTAAATGGCACGAAAGGTTTTAAAATCGCCAAATTAATATGGCGAATGTCTTAAATTATCAAACCCAATGGGGCTAATGAATGTTATGGTTGGGTCCTGTCCAGTGTACTTATAAAGGTTACCCGTTGTCTAGTCATTACAGGGACCTTTGGTGATTCATTGGTGATCTGTTACCGGGTTGAGTCCGGGAGAGTTCGTGATCTGAAAGGTGCTGATCACGCCCGACACTGTTCACGTTGGTGTCAGTTTGAGTCTGTCCTACCTACCTACCTACCTACCTACCTACCTACCTACCTACCTACCTACCTACCTATCTACCTACCTACCTACCTACCTATCTACCTACCTACCTACCTACCTACCTACCTACCTACCTACCTACCTACCTACCTACCTACCTACCTACCTACCTACCTACCTACCTACCTACCTACCTACCTACCTACCTACCTACCTACCTACCTACCTACCTATATATCTACCTACCTACCTACCTACCTATCTATCTATCTACCTACCTACCTACTTATCTATCTATCTACTTGTCTTCCTGTCTGTCTGTATAAATTTTATCTATCTATATAAATATCTATCCAAGTATATTTCCTTCTTTTCCTTTGTATTATATATCCTATCGAGGGCCTATTCCCATGTAGTAGAGGAATTATAAGAATGTGCTCCACGTGTCTAGTACGTGTCGTAAGAGGCGACTAAAAGGGGGATGACGTAAGCTTGGGCCACCGTTAATCCAATTTGGTCCATTTCAGCCTCATACTAGCTACGGCACACTAGAGTGCCAAGTTATGTATCTGGAATGACCATCCTGACCCTGAAGGGCTACCTTGGGGTATTTGGGGTGGTTCGATGGCTTGCATGGAACCGGAGACTTATTAATAAGTAACTTCACCCCCTAAAGTAATTCTCTCTCTCTCTCTCTCTCTCTCTCTCTCTCTCTCTCTCTCTCTCTCTCTCTCTCTCTCTCTCTCTCTCATGTGCTGCCAGACCAGTGTTGACGATAACAGTTGTGGGATAAAGCGCTCGTGTGATACCGGCTTAAAAGCGGCGTCACATGAGCCTTTTTTCTGGGTTTTTTACTAACCAATATTGCTTGGTTTGTGATACTTGGATAATATCACCAAAGTAAGTCACACACCTCAATAAGTTCAGTAGCTATAGTTGATAAAATATTGTACATGTATCAAATAATGGAAGAAGAGAAAGGACTGGGGTTCTCGAAAAGGGGCTCCAGTCCTGAAAATGTGCTTGACTTACAGTGTGCTGGCTTAATAATCCTGAAGGGTTGATAGCCTCTGAAGTCCTATTATAACTAACTATCAAGTAATGGAAAACAAAATCAGCGAAAATGTGGTGAAAATTGGTAGCCAGATTCACTTATATAAATATAATACAATAAAATAGAAAACAATAAAATAAAATAATAATAAAAACAAAAACACTGACAAAACTTTTTTCTACGTGTGGATGCCGCCTTTAGTGATGTTTGAACGGGTAGAGTCCGGAAGAGTACCGTACGTTATGTGGAAGAAGGTAACCACACCCGATACTGTTGACGTCACCACCCACCCACCTACCCATCTACCCACCAACCAGTGAGAGGGAAACTTGTCTACCTGTTTCCGTATCACTCTCACTCTCTTTATAATGCAGCCCCTCTCTCTCTCTCTCTCTCTCTCTCTCTCTCTCTTTTCCCGACGATAGTCTTTCAATTGATACGTTTAAGAAGAGACTAGACGATCATCTGATTGAGATTGAATTAATATAAATAAATCTAGAAGTATGTAAGTATAAGTTCCCTTTCAGACTAATATGTTTCTATCCTATACACAAACTTTCCGTGTGGGCATTTCCTGATCCATAACACACTTCATCTTATGTTCTGCCATGGTACGGCTTATTAGCCTGATGGAGTGTAGGGTGGGGAGAGAGCCTTCTACGTTTCTGTCCTATTCTTCTATTATAAACTGTCCCTGTCTCTAGTAGAAATAAGGCCGGACCACCTAGTAGGGACCGCAAGGTATGTGTGGTCTGAGCATCTGTATAACTCTGTGTAACTCTGCTGCATGGGGAATATATCTTTGTTCTGTAAGCTGTTTATATATGTATATATTTCATTTGTGTTGGCAGATAGCGGTGAAGGATAGCCTTGATAGTGTTATATAATATCTTCTTTCTCTTAAGGGAGCCCACCTCGCTTTTTTTCTCTTTCTCTCCCTCTCTCTTTGGCTTGTATCCATTCGGCCCCATTCAGCCTACTGTTTTAAGACGTTTACCCCTATCCAGGTGTCAATATTTTCCTGGTGAGTGGTAGCGAGCCAGCATATATATATTTTTGTTTTGACAGCAAGCTAAATTTGTAAATTTTTCGATAGAAAAAAGTCTCCGGCGAAGCCGGATTTCTCCATACAATGTTGGCTCGCTATCGCTCGCCAGGAAGAAATCGACACCTGGATGGGGATAAACGTCTTAAAACAGTTGGCTGAATGGGGCCGAATGGATACAAGCCAGTGAAAGAGAGAAAGGGAGATAAAGATAAAAAAAGCCGGTGACCCCCTTTAAGAATGGGTAAATCAAGCAGCCTCGTAACCGTCAATAGATCTGTAGTTGTTATCTCTCTTTCTCTCTCTCTCTCTCTCTCTCTCTCTCTCTCTCTCTCTCTCTCTCTCTCTCTCCTCATTGTACTCGTATATCTAAAAATATGATATTTTCAACACGTGACACTTGAGATTTCTTGTGGAGAGTATACAGATATAAATTTTATTTGACTTTATTAAAATCACATCTTTATACATGTGAGAATTTATCAAGATTATGTTTCTCTGTATGATTATTATGAGGTATCATTAGTGTCTCGGTAATTATATAATGTGATTATAACATTATTTGATATCACTGCACATTATGAGGTATCATTAGTGTCTCGGTAATTATATAATGTAATTATAACATTATTTGATATCACTGCACATTATGAGGTATCATTAGTGTCTCGGTAATTATATAATGTAATTATAACATTATTTGATATCACTGCACATTTAAATCAATATGAAAATATAGTAGAAATAAAAGGGGCACTTGACCTTTAAATGTCATTGTACCAATTACGACTAGGATAGTGATTTAATTATATAAAATACAGAACAACGACATTGAACACGACAATATGTTATTCGGACATCTATAAAACAAGTTGATGGCCTTGCAAAGCCAAGTAATTGCAATATATGTTAACATTGTCATCAGCTAAACCACTTCATTAGAATTGGCCAGTCAAAGGGGAATTCCCGCAGTGGAGTGCAATTATGGGTATTTGATGAGGTACAGAGAGATTAATGTTGAAGTATTTGTATGATAATTGTTCTCATTAGCATACCTTAAAATTAAAATACCTCATCATTGCCACACCCCTACAACACATCACCCCTCCCATTACACTATCCCCACCACACTCCAAACTACCCCACCAATACCACCTACGACACCACTACCACAGTACCGCATCCTTAGCATGATTTCCTACTTGTACCACACCCCAATACACCATTCCACCCACAACAAGTGTCACCATATTCATTCCACTATTACAATCCTTTCACTATCCGCTTCCTACCACACCCAAGACACTACAATAGGCCTGCTACCACACCACTCCCACACCACTACCACACACTATCATCCACTGCCACACCACTATCACACCACACCCTACCACACCCAAGACACCACAATAGGCCTGCTACCACACCACTACCACTAACTAGCACACCACTACCACACCACTACCACACACTATCATCCACTGCCACACCACTATCACACCACACCCTACCACACCCAAGACACCACAATAGGCCTTCTACCACACCACTACCACACACTATCATCCACTGCCACACCACTATCACACCACACCCTACCACACCCAAGACACCACAATAGGCCTGCTACCACACCACTACCACTCACTATCACACCACTATCACCCACTACCACACCACTATCGCACCAATTGCTACCAACCACACATCACACCACTATCATACCAAGTGCTACCAACCACACCACATCACACCACTATCACACCAAGTGCTACCAACCACACCACACCACACCAACTCCACACCACACCACACTACAACACACCACACCACACCACACCACACCACACCACATTCCACTACCACAACCTTTTCACTCTCCGGCTCCTACCATACATCGTACCATTACCAAACCCCACCAACACCAAGTGTTAACTTAAACTATCACACTACCACTGTCACATCCCACCATCAAGCACCACACTACTACCACACCACACCTCCCACATCAATACCACACTTCACCACTGTCATATCCCACCACAAAACCCCAACACTACCACACCCCACCATTGTACCACACCACTACTACACCACCACCTCACCGCACCACACCACACCACTGTCACACTCCACCACACACACCACCACTACCACACACTTACCCTCATGACTACACCACCACCACTACTACTACAATCCACCACTGCCACATGACCACACCACCCACTCATCACACCACTACCACACCACGCCACACACCCACCACTACCACACACCTATCCTCACGTCTACCACATTCCACACCTGCCACATCCCTGAACCTCATAACCTTTGACATATTTAAGGGGAGAGGGGTTTTTTTTCTGGTCCCCCTTCTCCCTCATGCTTAGTCCCATAAGTTTTCAGATTTTAAGACGTTCGGCCCATTAGTTTGGCGATTTTAAGGCCTTTCGACCCATTTCTGTGTCATTATTATGACCTCTCGTGCCATTTAGGTGTCTTTTTTTTCTGGTGAGCAATAGAGAGTCTGTAATTTAGGGGGATTTTCTACCGAAAAATTTACAAATTTATCTAGAACGAGGATATTGGGGATGTTGTGTTAAGCTTGATGGAGGACTACTGTAGGGAGGACTACTGTAGGGAGGACTACTGTAGGGAGGACTACTGTAGGGAGGACTACTGTAGGGAGGACTACTGTAGGGAGGACTACTGTAGGGAGGACTACTGTAGGGAGGACTACTGTAGGGAGGACTACTGTAGGTGAGGACTACTGTAGGGAGGACTACTGTAGGAGGGACTACTGTAGGGAGGACTACTGTAGGGAGGACTACTGTAGGGAGGACTACTGTAGGGAGGACTACTGTAGGGAGGACTACTGTAGGGAGGACTACTGTAGGGAGGACTACTGTAGGGAGGACTACTGTAGGGAGGACTACTGTAGGGAGGACTACTGTAGGGAGGACTACTGTAGGGAGGACTACTGTAGGGAGGACTACTGTAGGGAGGACTACTGTAGGGAGGAAACTAAACTAAAATATAATATATATGATTAAATCGACCGATAAATAGACCCTACCCCCCCCCCCCCCATTATACCACAACAAACTCCAGTACTTAGAGAAACAACGATATAATTGGATTGTAAACTGGAAATGGATGCACTGTATAATATAACAAACACTTTTATGTATGTCCTACCCGTTCAGAATACGAGGAGGCGTTTATTTGTTATAAGCTGGCTAGCATTAGACTGTTTTATGCAGTTATTATAAGCTGGCTAGCATTAGACTGTTTTATGCAGTTATTATAAGCTGGCTAGCATTAGACTGTTTTATGCAGTTATTATAAGCTGGCTAGCATTAGACTGTTTTATGCAGTTATTATAAGCTGGCTAGCATTAGACTGTTTTATGCAGTTATTATAAGCTGGCTAGCATTAGACTGTTTTATGCAGTTATTATAAGCTGGCTAGCATTAGACTGTTTTATGCAGTTATTATAAGCTGGCTAGCATTAGACTGTTTTATGCAGTTTAGGAAGGACCTCTACGAATGAAATGGGTAGAAATATCTCCATTAACCGTCTGTCTTTCAAAATGCCTTCTTAAGGGGAGATTTCCACTTGAGGGACTTTTTTCTTGACCCCTTTCTCCCTCATGTCTAGCCCCATTGCTTTTGAGATTTTAAGACGTTTGCCCCAATAGTTTGGCGATTTTAAGAACTTTCACCCCATATTAAGACCTTTCGTGCAATTCAGGTGTCGAGTTTATCCTGGCGAGCGATAGCGAGCCTTTAATTTAAGAGGAACTGGCCTTTGGCCGGGACATTTTTCTACCGAAAAATGTACAAATTTATCTTGAAAGGGACTCAAGGGGGTGTAATTTTAAGCTTGATGGAGGTCTAGGGAACAAACTAAATACCTCCCCTTAAACTGAATAAAATCGTCTAATATAGCCAAAATTAAAGGAAGAAACGCGGCCCGGTATATACTGTCTCCTCTAAAACTAGGTCAAACGCAGAATACCGTCTTTAAGGGGAGATGGGTCGTTTTTCTGGTACCGCTTCTTCCTCCTGCTTAGCCCCATTAGTGTTCATAATTGTATTACTTTCGGCCCATTAGTTTGGCGATTTTATCACCTTTTGCCCCATTTCCTTGTCAATATTAAGACTGTTTGTGTCATTTACGTGTCGATTTTTTCTTGGCGAGCGATAGCGAGCCTTTAAGTTAAAAGGAACCTGCCTTTGGCCGGGACACTTTTCTATTCAAAAATGTACAAAATTATCTTGACAGAGGGTCTTGGGGGGTGTATTTTTTTAAGCTTGATGGAGGTCTAAGGAGGAAACTAAAAATATATATAAAAAGGGTATATATACTAGCAAATAAATACGCCCATCCCCCTTAAAAGTATAATGTAACCCAAGCTACGCAAAGGCAGAGCAATGTCTATAAAAGAAGTCTGCAATTTATTCGTGCGCCGTAAAATGTACTGATATATGTACTGTATAATATATGTACTGTATATATGTACTGTATATATGTACTGTATATATGTACTGTATATATGTACTGTATGTATGTACTGTATATATGTACTGTATATATGTACTGTATATATGTACTGTATATATGTACTGTATATATGTACTGTATATATGCGTATAATAGAAGGTTGTCTATCTTTGTTTACTGGGTCTCCCGTTCTGTCTCTTCTCAATATATTCCCTCCACCAAACACGAAAGTATATCAATAAGTATATCAATAAGTATATCAATAAATATATCAATAAGTATATCAATAAGTATATCAATAAGTATATCAATAAGTATATCAATAAGTATAAAAATAAGTATATCAATAAGTATATCAATAAGTATATCAATAAGTATATCAATAAATATATCAATAAGTATATCAATAAGTATATCAATAAGTATATCAATAAATATATCAATAAATATATCAATAAGTATATCAATAAGTATATCAATAAGTATATCAATAAATATATCAATATATTCCCTCCACCAATATCAAAAAGTATATCAATGTAAATCAATATAAATCAATATATATCAATATATATCAATAAATATCAATATATATCAATAAGTATATCAATAAGTATATCAATAAGTATATCAATAAGTATATCAATAAGTATATCAATAAGTATATCAATAAGTATATCAATAAATATATCAATAAGTATATCAATAAGTATATCAATAAGTATATCAATATATCAATAAGTATATCAATAAGTATATCAATAAGTATATCAATTAGTATATATCAATAAGTATATCAATAAGTATATCAATAAGTATATCAATAAATATATCAATAAGTATATCAATAAGTATATCAATAAGTATATCAATAAGTATATCAATAAGTATATCAATAAGTATGATCCGACCTTATATTGTAAAATGTATATGTAATATCAACTTTGGTGTCACAAATAAATTTATAATAATTCGAAAACATGTTCGCATAGTTATGCAAATTATAATTACACACTACTGTATACAGTATATGTTTACCAATTGTGTATAGTCTATTTATTTATATATTGCACATAGTAATTTTATAATGTAATTGTATGGCCACGACATTCGAACACTCCCATATGTTATGAAGAAAACGATGCAACCCAATATTTTTATTTGATTAATTCGGTCAACATTTCCTGACACTGAGCCATTGCATAGTGTTTGTTCCTGTACATTTATTCTTGGCCATGAATTTATTGTGTATATTTGTTTTATTTGTCCTCTTGTATTATGCTCTAAACCGCGGACAATATGATACATGCACGCACAAGACTGAACATCACGAGTGGTTTTTCCCCACATTTGAGGAGACAGATTTTTTTTTTTTTTTTTTTTTTTTTGGGGGGGGAGGTCTATTTATATATATATACTGTATATTCAAATATGTTTTAGTTTCCTCGCTAGCATTCATTTCACCAAGTTCAAACAAACACCCCCTAAACCACCCTTCAAGATAAATTTGTAAATTTCCAATGGAAAATGTCCCGGCCGAAGGGTTCTCTTAAAATTACTGGCTCGCTATCTCTCGCCAGAAAAAAATCGACGCCTGCACAAAAGGTCTTGATATTGATATGGGAATGGGACGAAAGGTATTACAATTGACAAACTAATTGGACGAACGTCTGAAAATCTGATAACTAATGGGGTAAACATGAGGGAGAAGTGGATCCAGAAGAAGCGACTACTTCCCCCTTAACGCAGCTTTTGTCTGTATCTTCTAAATTATAAAATGATAAGAATTCCTCCACCTAAGATAAGATACTATCAGTCTAAGATAAGGTACATATATGCAAATTACCACAGATATTTGACCAGGTAAAAGTTGGAATTAAATATGCATAAGGGATCTTTCACTCCAAATAATCTAGCATCAGTGTAGTTGACGATACCAATGCAAACAATCTAGCATCAGTGTAGTTGACGATACCAATGCAAACAATCTAGCATCAGTGTAGTTGACGATACCAATGCAAAATAGTTTAAACATTTTTAAATCGGAACTAAAATTTAAACATTCAGACACACACTGTAAGATGACCTCGCATTAGCCTAGTTACCGAGACCAGTATTTGTATATGCAGTATAATGAGTCTGACGATCTGTTTCTTTGTGTAACCGCCCAGGCTGAGGTTTCTAGGATGGAGCCCCCGGATGGTTTGGCAGTAACTCTGTACCTGGGGAGTAACATTGGTGGATATGTCGGGTATTGAGGAAATTCGGTCCTGGGAGTGACCCGTTGGCCTCCGAGGCCTAACAAGGCCACTGGTTTTGGCCGTCTCCAGACCAAGGAGTCCAATATGAGGGACCCAGCTGGTTTTGGGGTAACCACCTGGGGAGGGACATGGGCCAGGTCCTGTTTTTTTTTTTTTTTTTTTGCTAACCCATGCTCGCTTGGTCTGCGTAGTGTTTCTAAGGCAATTATTCTCCAAATATTGCCAGAAATAATTGCCGATTGAAAATGGCTAGGATAAGCGTTCGTGAAACTCTCATTAAACACCCCTAGCCAAACAAGAAACAAACCCGTGACTGGGTAACACGCGCGTGCAAACACACACACTCAAACACCCACACACATTTCCAGCCACGCTTCCTCATAAAAACAGACTCAAAAGATTAATATGGAGAATGGTGGAGTCACACGAGTCCATAGTTCGGCAATGTCCATTCTACAACATCATTCTGGTAACAGTTTGGGGATTCGGTGCATGCTTAGTGGCAACTAGACTAAAATTTAATAATCCAAGTTGGGTAAGTTCCGCGAAATCTTAATTAGGAAACACTACCAACTCAGAAATGCCAAAATAGTTTGCCAGAAATAATACCTGTTTGACTCCGCCTCAGATATGAATATTGGCATATATTACTTCTCACTGTTATTAAATGTGTGTGTCTGGGGCTGTTCTCCAAGGCGTGCCTCACATGATGGATAGGTCTGCCAAATTATTATATGACTTAAGTTATCTTGCGTGGTAAAAGTGCATAGATGTTTGGCTGAATTTCAATAAGCAGGCATTTACATACTTTGAGTAAGGACAAGCTTAAAAATAATGCCTATGATTAATATTGTCATGTAATAAAATATATGTTCCGAATACATATATTGTATTATTACATAACAATATTAATCACAGGAATTATTTTTAAGCTTGTTAATTCTCGAAGCAATTGTATTGTTATGATCAGTAGTTTTGTCATTATTCGCTCACTAGTATCTTATTATCACTCAACATTAGTTTGTTGTTAGAGCTCAATTTGTCATATCTCCTTAGGTGTAACACGGGAATCATTATTGATAAGTAGTGTCATTGCATGCATATATATATATATATATATATATATATATATATATATATATATAGATATAGATATATATATATATATATATATATATACTGTATATATATATATATATATATATATATATATATATATATATATATATATATATATATATATATCTATATATATATAATATATACATACACATATATATATATATATACAGTATATATATATATATACTGTATATATACATATATACTGTATACATATTATTATATCTATATACATTTATATACTGCACATACAGTATATATATATATATATATATATATATATATATATATATATATATATACATATATATATATATATAAAGAATCCCCCACACATAACCTGTCCTGTATAAATCTACAGACATACCAAAACCACACATACACACACACACACACACACCATAGAAACAGCAAACAGGTGAGGACCCATAGCCACGCCTACAGGACACCGCACACACACACACGCACACACACAGTCCCCGCCCAGCACCACACCTCATAAGAGAGAGGGAGAGTGAGTGTTGGGGTTAGTGTGTGTGTGAGTGTCAGCCAATCCAGGAATCATGAGAGCGCTGCAAGTAAGTCGACCCCCCACATGTGTGAATTGTGTGATGTTGTTAGAAATGCTGCTACCCATACCCAGCCAGGGATCGATGTTGTTAGAAATACTGCTACCCATACCCAGCCAGGGATCGATGTTGTTAGAAATACTGCTACCCATACCCAGCCAGGGATCGAAACTACATAACTTATAACATTACTTTGTGTATAATTACTCGAACTTACACCCTATTATGTCGTGGTAAATTACTTGAGCTTACAACTATTAATTGTGTTGAATTATTCAACTAACAATGTACTATTTTGTGTTTAATTCCTCGAACATACACTGTTATATTTTTGTGTGTAATTACTTGCACCGGCGCTGTAAATATTGTGTTGAATTCTTCGAACTTGCACCATACTACCATGCGTTAATTTAATTGTTTACATGTACAGTCGTGGCCAGAAATATATGTGTACGTTGGCGCTAATTAGTCATGTCTCAGCTTGGCTCGCTCTGTGCTGTATTAATGTCTGTCAGATGTTGAATAGGGTGGGTAAGTGTAGGATCATGTCTGTATATCTCACTCGTAAAGAAGAAATCACGTTTAAATATTGCTGATACCAAATGTTGATCAAAACTTAATTGGTGCCGAGACATCATTTATTAGCGCGACTGTACTATATAGATGAACAACTATGATAATGGGTCCTACCATAGCAGTACACTACTATGAACCACAAACGATCGCGGGTTTAACTAGTCATTAACACCACTCGTTCATATCAATCTTAAAGGGGGTACGGTTTATTTGTTTGGTCTATTTATTTATGTATTCATTGTTTTTCTAGTTTGCTCGCTAGACCTCCATCAAGCTTAAATACCACTTCCAAGACCACCCCCCCCCCCCCCCACCTCCTTCGAGATAAATTTGTACATATATATTTTTTATTTTTTATTTTTTTTAGTTAAGTGTCTCGTCCTCCTAAAATTACAGGCTTGCTATCGCTCGCCAGGAGAAAGTCGACACCTAACTCGAGCGAAAGGTCCTATTATTGACAAAGAAATGGTGTGAAAGGTCTTAAAATCGCCAAACTAATGGAACGACTATAAACAATAATCCGCTGTGCTGATAAAGTGCTATATATGCTATGGGACTATTCTGACAGGTTTGTGTACTATTGGAAACTACACTGTTTCTTTTCAACTGGCGGTAAATTGCAAAGTTTCCATCAAGATTTCTCAGTTATTTTGAAGATTTGTTAGTGAAATATGGTGCTAATTATGTAAACTTATTCTTAATATGATGCAGAGACATAGTAGTTAATATTTTTCCATTTAAGTATCGAGGAATTAGCTGTTTAAGGGATTCAATTTAACGCCAGATTAAATGGACCCGAGTATAATCCTTGAGCCACATGATCCACGTCGGTATTTTGCTTCATTCAATGTGTAATTCATTGTGTACACTCTAATGTGCAGATGATTGTACATTCGTAATCATGAATACTTACTAATGAGAAACACAAGAGGATGAGCATTATCTTGTGAAGCACATTAAGGGGAAGGGGTTATTCTTTGGTCGATTTTTTCATGTATATACATTTTTTTTTAGTGTCCTCCCAATATCTCCATCAAACTTAAAAAGCATCCCCAAGAATCCCCCGTCTAGATATATTTGTACATTTTTCGGTAGACAAATTTCCCGGCCAAAGGCCGGTCCCTCCTCAATTATTATGTTCTCTCCACCAACCAACTTTACTCCTAAACTCGATTAATGAAATTAACAAACACATGTGGCAGTCCGGGGATTCGAACCTAGGATGCTCACACCGAAAATCAACACACTTATGCATTGCACCACGAAGGCTCGCTTTCGCTCGCCAGGAAAAAAATCGACACCTAAATGACACGGAAGTTTTAATATTGACAGAAACGTGGGGTGAAAGGTCTTAACATTGCTAAACTAATAGGCCAAACGGCTTTAAAACTTAAAACTAATGGGGCTAAGCATGAGGGAGAAGGGGGTCCAGAAAAGAATACACCCATCCCCCCTTAATTTGATATGTGCCTCAAGCAATTTATAAAGCAGTTCATGAGCGTCTCATAAGTGGGCCTCCTTAACCCCTTCTGTACCGGCGACTTTTAAAAATATTGGTATAGCTATATTAAGACTAATGAATACTTGGCATTAGTATGATGGACGGACATATTAGCTTCATATTGGTACATTAAATATTGATAAGTCAGCTGCTGAAGTATAAAATGATTCGTCAGTAGAACAAATATAGATAATATATAATAGTTGATAGTTAGTGAGTTGTTATGAAGACTAAATTATGTTTGAGCAATTCTGGCGACCTAAAGTTAGTTAATATAGGCATTTCGTTCGACTAAGTTTGCTAACATCTCTCGATTAATGTTCGTTTGCTGTGCCATGTATAATGTAAAGTTGTCAATGTTATAGAGGAGAAAAGTAGAAGATAATAATCGGAATAGTTTAGTGAGAGATAACTAAGATTAATGGAAAATGTAGGAGAAGAATAGTCAGAATGATAAGAGAATATAGCCAAAACAATACATAATAACATTGTAATTGACTCCTGAACATAATAACATTGTAATTGACTCCTGAACATAATAACATTGTAATTGACTCCTGAACATAATAGCATTGTAATTGACTCCTGAACATAATAGCATTGTAATTGACTCCTGAACATAATAGCATTGTAATTGACTCCTGAACATAATAGCATTGTAATTGACTCCTGAACATAATTTGGCATAAATTCACCAACGATCGTCTATGGTTGGAACTTGTTGAAGGATCTGTACCTGGTCTACCTGTCAGCAACTGTATTTAAGGGAGCCCACCTCGCTTTTTTCTCTTTCTCTCCCTCTCTCTTTTGCTTGTATCCATTCGGCCCCATTCAGCCTACTGTTTTTAGACGTTTATCCCCCCATCCAGGTGTCAATATTTTCCTGGCGAGCGGTAGCGAGCCAGCATATATATTTGTTTGTTTTTACAAGCTAAATCTGTTCATTTTTCGATAGAAAAATGTCTCCGGCGAAGCCGGATTTCTCCATACAATGCTCCATATTTCATATTTCTCCATATTTCACATTTCTCCATACAATGCTGGCTCGCTATCGCTCGCCAGGTAGAAATCGACACCTGGATGGGGATGAACGTCTTAAAACAGTTGGCTGAATGTGGCCGAATGGAAAGAGAGAAAAGGAGAGAAAGATAAACAAAAGCCGGTGACCCCTCTTAATGTGACCTTTGTCCTTAGTAACCTTGTGCACATTCTAGGGTACCTGCTCAGGCCGGGCTCGAGAGGTCTACTGGCTTTCCTGTACTATTAACACTAGTTTCTTGTACAACATGTTTTTTTCATGTTTTGAATATTTTACACTACTACGTATTCAGACTCATAACACACATAACAAAGCCACTCCAACAGCTTCCTCTCTCTCCAACACCCCTTCTCCCCTCTCAACACTCTTCGGAACACATAGGAAAAGTAGAATGTAGATACGAGGTGCCGTTGTAAAGGCTTATCCCTCAATACCTTCACCTGAGTATGTGCTGTTTTGTACTATTTTGACTAGTTACTGCTGATATTTCTTTTACAGATCTGATCTTATAATTTTCCTAAAGAGCTTATAATTATGTACTTTTATCAACTTATACACTACATGTTTAGTGAAGCACCATGGCACAATTATTAGGACGTACTGTACAAGGTGTGAACATATTACGAAAGACTAGCAACAAGTTTTTTTAGCGACTGCACCCGGGGAGTGGCAAGTACTCGTGGTCTCGTTGGCACATCATAGAGAGAATTATGGCAACTTCCTTACACTAGCCTCCATGTTGTACACCCATTATACTAACACACCATATAGCTTTCAAGAACTAGATCATTTATTCAAGTCACGTACAGGTTTTATTTTTATCAATAATACGAACGATATCTTTTCCATTTGACTATAGCTATAATTAGATGATGCTAGATTATATATATATATATATATATATATACTGGCTTTTGTTGCTCACACTACCTCCAAAAATTTCTCCCGCTGTCAAAAGCTTAACCATATTTAGAAGAAATGCCTAGGCAGTACATAATGGTAACATAAGAAGTCACTAGGGTCTGCAATATGGCTACTTCTGAAAACCCATCGCCGCGGGTGATAGAAAGTTGTCTTCCTTGGGTGCCGTATTTCTTGTGGCACCTCCCGTGTAACAATGGCCAGTGTCAAGGTGGGCGGTAGTGGTGGGCGGTGGTCTGTATGTAAGGGCGGCGGGCGGCGGGGGCTGAGTTATGGCCCTATAGGTGGTCCCAGATATTCACTATTCTGTCGTGTCGGCTGTACAGTATATGGAGAGTGAGAGTATGGAGCCGGTATATAAGAGAGAGAGAGAGAGTATGGAGCCGGTATATAAGAGAGAGAGAGAGAGAGTATGGAGCCGGTATATAAGAGAGAGAGAGAGAGAGAGTATGGAGCCGGTATATAAGAGAGAGAGAGAGAGTATGGAGCCGGTATATAAGAAAGAGAGAGAGTATGGAGCCGGTATATAAGGGAGAGAGAGAGAGAGTATGGAGCCGGTATATAAGAGAGAGAGAGAGAGAGTACACATGAATAAAACATTCGCAAATGTTGACACATATTTGCAAGCAGGTGATGAAGCCAAACACCAATGTGCACCTAAAGTAAGTGATGTATGGGAACACATACAAGCTTGGAATGAACACGGATGACGAGGCAAAGCACGGGCATTTGTGATTGGTAACCCGATACACCACTTAGGTAAGAGTGCAAGTGAACCGCTCCACAAACCTGAATCCCCCCCCACGGACCTGTACGTACATAGTGGACCAGGAAGTTTCTGAACCAAGGGACAATGGGGGAACCAGGGCAAAGTTACATGGTCAAAAGTATGATTTTTATGTCAACAAGAACAAATATGAGAAGAATATACTGTAAGGGTAGCCTACACATAAGAATATACTGTAAGGGTAGCCTACACTTAAGAATATACTGTAAGGGTAGCCTACACATAAGAATATACTGTAAGGGTAGCCTACACATAAGAATATACTGTAAGGGTAGCCTACACATAAGAATATACTGTAAGGGTAGCCTACACATAAGTGCTTGAATCGTTTACCTGTTCAAATATGTATCATTTTACCTTTTCTTAATAGTTTCGCTCTAGTTTTATGTATTCGTCTATTTTCTTTCTTCCTCCTGCTTTCTCTTCCTTTCTCTTCCTCGTCCCCTCTATGGCTAATCTTCCTCCTACTCTTCCATCATATTCTCATTGTTCCTGTTTCGTCTCATTCCTCTCTTGCTCTGTTTCTTACTGTTCTTTCTCTTCATTTTCATGTTATTTGTTTTCTCTTCTTCCTTGTTTGCTCTCTTCCTCTTGGGCATTCGCTCCTTCTTTCTTTTGTTGTTTTGTTACCCTTTTGCTCGTCTTCCTATACCAATTACTCTTTCTTCTCTGCCTCCTCCTTCTTCTCATCCTCCATCATCTCCATCACCACCACCACCTATTCCTCCTCCTCCTCCACCACTAACACCATCTATTCCTCCTCCACCATCATCACTAGCTATTCCTCATCCTCCTCCTCCACCTGCATCACCACCTATTCCTTCTCCACCACCATCACCAGCTATTCCTCTTCCTCCTCCACCTGCATCACCACCACCACCACCCCCACCATCTTCCACTCGTGCTGCTCCTCCACTTCACCCCCACCCACAATACCCCCAACAATAGACCGCCTGACTCAACACCTCTCATCCCAAAGGGCGATCAATGCCAGAACAAAAGATGATGACGAAACTTGGCGGGCATATAAATACAGCGATGTGATTATGGAGTGCACAAGACGACGATGATGGTGTATAAATAAAGTGAAGGGTATTTATAAGTAGTACAACAGGGGTATAATAGAGAAATGAGGTCAGGGTGTTTTGAGGTCGAGATGAATATAGATAGAAAGAGAGAGACAGACTACTGACAGATAGTTAGATAGGTAGCTTGATAGATATTATGATATATACAAATATGTATATTGTTAAATATACATATATATATGTATATATATATATATATATACATATATAATATATATATATATATATATATATATATATATATATATGTTTCTAGTCTCTCAGTGGGGATCGAACCATCGACCATCAGAACGATAGCCGACGCTTAATCATCGTTCTGATGGTCGATGGTTTCGATCCCCACTGAGAGACTAGAAACATTTAGTGGCTCACGTGTATTTGTGATATATTCTCAATATATATATATATATATATATATATATATATATATATATATATATATATATATATATATATATATATATATATATATATATATATATATATATAGAGAGAGAGAGAAGTGTGTGTGTGTGTGGGGGGGGGGGGGGGGGATAGAGATAATTGGAGTTGTGGCGGACAATAGCATTCTGTTCACACCTCCCCCACCCCCGTACAAAAAATATCGTCCTTTATCACATGGCAATTTTATAAAATAAACACAATTTCTTGGGAAGAGAGGAATGTGTATATTCTTGAGAGAGAGAGAGAGAGAACACACACACACACACACACACACACACACACACACACACACACACACACACACACACACACACACAGCACTCTCACTACCTATCATTCTCTCTTTTTCTTTCACGCTTTCACTCACTCTCACACACACACACACACACACATGAAGCCCAGAATCAGTCTTTCCCTCTTCCTATGACTTTCGAACGTCCCTTGATTTTGGCCCTGTCACTCTTTCAACTATGGGGGAGGCACTCGCTATAGGCAGTTATGACTTTTGCCTCCCTCAATCACATAGACAAAAAAAAAAAAAAAAAACACACACACACACACACTCACTCTCTCTTTCTCTCTCTCTCTCTCTCTCTCTCTCTCTCTCTCTCTCTCTCTCTCTCTCTCTCTCTCATTCCACCACACAGTATCCTAAGCAAGTTTTTTTGCTTTCCTCACGCGATTATCATAATGTTTATAAACCACCAAGATAATTCAATATTTCCACAACGATACGCATGGTAATTCAAAAACGAGGACAACAAATCTGAACGCCAACGCTATATTAAGATGATAGCAAGATATATGATGATAAAAAGATAATTGCTTACATAAATAAACAGATCCTTCGTATAAGTAGGTGATTACATTGCTTAATTTGGGTGTGTCTGAGTGGGGAGTGTGTGTGTGTGAGTGAGTGAGTGAGTGTGTGTGTGTGTGTGTGTGTGTGTGTGTGTGTGTGTGTGTGTGTGTGTTAGAGAGAGAGAGAGAGAGAGAGACAAAGTGAGAGTTAGTGAGAGAGTGAGTTTGTGCGAGTGAGTGTGAATGTGTTTGTGAAAGAATAGGCTAATACAGTAAAGGGAATGTAGTTTAGGGAAATAGATACACTTTTAAGAGACTGGCAAACGTAGAGATGAAAGATTAAATGTTGGAAGGAGAATTACGAAGGGAAGGTTAGTGTTAGGCAATGTGAGGCTGATACTTTGACTGAATATGTGCGAGTTGGGACTGTACTGACGAAAAATACAAATAAATATTGAAAAGGAAATTTATAAGTGACGTAAGGGGTTTAGTTTGCACATTAAGGGGGGGGGGGTCACCGGTTTGTTGTTATATTTCTCTCCTTTTCTCTCTTTTCCTGGCTTGTATCCATTCGGCCCCATTCAGCCAACTGTTTTAAGACGTGTATCCCCATTCAGGTGTCGATTTTTTCCTGCCGAGCGATAGCGAGAAATCCGGCTCCGCCGGAGAAATTTTTCTATCGAAAAATGTACAAATTTAGCTTGATACCAAAACAAAACAAAATTATATATGCTGGCTCGCTCCCGCTCGCCAGGAAAATATTGACACCTGCATGGGGGTAAACGTCTTAAAACAGTAGGCTGAATGGGGCCAATTGGATACAAGACAAAGAGAGAGGGAGAGAAAGAGAACAAAAAAACGAGGTGGGCTCCGTTAAACGTACAGTAAATATTAGCAAGAATGATACAGCGCGATGATTGAGAGTCACATAGAAACATAGAAGGGAAGGAGGTGTTAGCAAAGATGAAAGGAAAGAAGATAGAAACATAGACTATAAGGTAGTGTTAGAATAATAGAATAGAAGGTGATATTCGGAAAGAGAAAAGCAAAGGAGATAGAAAAATAATACAGGTGGTGTTAAAAGAATGGAAAAGAAGGTGGTATTAACAAAGAAGGTGGTATTAACAAAGAAGGTGGTATTAACAAAGAAGGTGGTATTAACAAAGAAGGTGGTATTAACAAAGAAGGTGGTATTAACAAAGAAGGTGGTATTAACAAAGAAGGTGGTATTAACAAAGAAGGTGGTATTAACAAAGAAGAAAGCAAAGGAGATAGACTAATGGGATAAAAGCCGGTGTTAGAAGAATGGGATAGAAGGGTCTTATTGGGAAAGCGGAAAGGAAAGGTAGATATTACAAGGACACAGCAAAATGAAAGTAGACAGTAGAAGCCAGAGCAGTTGCATTGGAGAATCAGGTTAGGCAAGTTAGTAGAGAGGTGCTGGGTGGGTGTCAGGGATGTGAGGTTGGCAAGGGTGGTAAGGGGTTATGGAGGGGGTATAGAGGTGGGGTTAGGAGAAGGTGGATATAGGGTAAGGATTGGGTTGTGGGAGTGGGGTGGGCAACAATATATCAGAAGGGGGGTTAGACGAAGGTGGATATAGGGTAAGGATTGGGTAGGGGGAGTACGGTAAGGATTGGGTAGTGGGAGTGGAGCAAGGATTGGGTAGGGGAGTAGGGTGGGGAACTATATAACAATAGTGTAGTGTGGGGGAATTGGGATGGGTAAGGAGGTGGTAGAGGGGTGTATTATGTGGACTGAGGTGTAGGTATGGTAATACAGAGATGTGGAGGTATATAGTACATGGATAATGGAAGGATGCAGCTTGTAGGAGTAGAATAGAGCATTGTGGGGGTGTCAGGTGTGGGATGTGGGGGTAGGAGAAGGTAGTAGACGGGTGTGTAGGAGTATAGGGTGTGGGGCGCGGGGGAGGGAGGGAGGGGGGGGGGGGCTAGAAACCACAGGTGAGGGGCGGTGGTGGTGGCGGGGGAAGTCACTCTAAATGTCAAGGTGGCCGGGTGGCCTTCCTTCCCTGGGGATCAGTCTGGGGGAGTGGGGAGGGTTGAGGGAGTGAGGAGAAGCTTAGGGAGTTTAGGAAATTTATAGAGATAGTGTGTGTGAGGGGGAGGGGGCTTGAACTGAAATGAGCTACCGAGGAATGAGGAAGGGAAAGGTCACAGCAGCTGCAACAAAACTATAGTGTAATTTGTCTTAGCCTGCACCGTCAATACATTTGGGTTTAGCCCTATCTTAACCAGCCACTTTTGTTTTGATTGGGTTTCAGCTACATTTACACGATATTATGAAGCTTAGGAAGGATATAGGGTAGCTAAAATGGATAATTGAGATACTCTGCAGCCTTTTCATGTGTAGACGACCTTCCTAAACTGACTAAAATCGTCCAATAGTTGCCAGAATATAATGAAAAGGACGTCACCGGTACAGTAGGGGTTAAGGGGAGATTTCCACCTGGAGGATTTTTTTCTAGACCCCTTTCTCCCTCATGTTTAGCCCCATTGCTTTTGAGATTTTAAGACGTTCGCCTCATTAGTTTGGCTATTTTAAGAACCCTCGCCCTATTTCTGTCAATTTTAAGACCATTCGTGCCATTTAGGTGTCGAGTTTTTCCTGGCGAGCGATAGCGAGCCTGTAATTTAAGGGGAACCGGCCTTCGGCCGGGAAATTTTTCTACCGAAAAATGTACAAATTTATCTTGACAGGGGGTCTAGGGAGAGTAATTTTAAGCTTGATGGAAGTCTAGGGAATCAACTAAAAACGTCCCCTTAAAGAAGGTATGAGAAGGGCAATGAAAGTGTCCATATTAGTATAGCCTTTGAAGGTATATTGCTAGAAATACATCTATTTACATTAAGAATAGACACGTAATAATTATTAATATACACAATTATTATATACCTGTTTTACACCACTGATGTATTACAGTGTATAAAGGCGGTGTCACACGAGCGCTTTTTCGACCAATTTTTTCAAGCAATAGTGGTCTGGTATCTAATCAAGTAAACTTATATATTATTTCAGTCTCTTAAAATCATAGCAATTCAGTCTAGTTGTCGATTCCAGTGCGAAAATACCAAAAACTAATATGAGAAATAACTTGCTCTTCGAAAATTGACAGAAAAAGCGCTCGTGTGACATCGCCTTAATAATGGTGATGATAGGAGGAACAAGGGATGATAGGATTACTGGTGAAGTGAGGTACTGAGGAATTACTGGTGAAGTGAGGTACTGAGGAATTACTGGTGAAGTGAGGTACTGAGGAATTACTGGTGAAGTGAGGTACTGAGGAATTACTGGTGAAGTGAGGTACTGAGGAAGGAGAAGGTCACTGGAGCTCTAGAATGACAAGTCGGGCAACACAAACTACATTGATGTTTTTTCTTGGCCTGCACTGGAAACAAAAAATGGGTTTAAAAAAAGGTATGGGAAGGTTAATTAATGTGTCTGTAATAAGAAAACACTAGTTTACTAGAAGGATCGGGATGTGAATAACTATCAAGGTACCCAAGGAGTGTGTATACTTTTTATATTCTTTTTAGAATTTCCATCTTCTGTCAGCTGATTTTCTTACACATAATTGTGATTTATGAATACACTTCATGCTTGCATCATATCAACAAAATATTTTTAAAATACCAATATATCTAGATATAACATTCTTCTCGCAGTTTAGAACTCAAT
>CM064520.1:3621186-3753799 GCA_032716605.1 Paralithodes platypus
CACATAACAATAATCATGTAATTAATAATTCTCGGTAACAGTTGGTTAATTCTGAGCATTCTCCCAGTGAGTTATTGTGTTATGATAAAAAGTATGAGAATAATATAGTGAGAAGAAAAAGCTAATGGTAACCTGAGAACAACAAAGCAATTATTGTACGAAAAAATGCTAGACGGAAAAATGAACATGAAAATTCCCCAGAAATATATGATTAAATTGATCCAAAACATAAAAGATGTTTTCAAGCCAACCGGAAAGAATAGAGTTTAAGGGGAGACAGGCCGTTTTCCTGGTCATCTTTCTCCCTCGTGTTAAGCCCCATTTGTTTTGAGATTATAAGACGTTCGGGCCATTAGTTTGGCGATTTTAACACCTTTCGCCCCATTTAGTTGTCAATTTTAAGACCTTTCGAGCAATTTAGGCGTCGTTTTTTTCGTGACGAGCGTGAGCGAGCCTAAAATTGTAAGACCCGGAACATTTCTCTACCGAAAAATTTACAAATATGTCTTGAAGGGGGGGGTCTAGGGGGTGGTTTTCTAAGCTTGATGTAGGTCTAGCTTGGAAACTAAGAAATAAATTAATAAATTAATTAATAGACCAAACAAAAAATGGGCCCGTCTCCCCTTAAAATCTCCGCGACAAAGGAATAATCACACAAACGATTTATTATTATGTATTATCATTATTATTATGTATTGTTTGTGGTACACCGTTCATTTTGTTTCCCAGTTTTTGTGTTAGATTTTTGTTACAAGTTATTTTTATTTATTCCCCCCTCCCCCCCCCCCCCCCAACCCCGTGACGTCACCCCGGCCACCCCCGTCGTGACACTTCCAAGGTTAAGGGGAAGTTGGTTGCTTTTTCGCCCTCGTGTTTAGTCCCATTAGCTTTGAGAATTTTGTAGACGTTCGTTCCATTAGTTTGGCGATGCTAACACCTTTCGCCTCGTTTATTTGTCAATATCAAGACCTTTCGTGCCATTTTGGTGTCGATTTAATCCTGGCGAGCGATAGCGCGAGCTTGTAATTCTTGGAAGAGCCGGCCTTTAGCCGGAACATTTTCTACCGAAAAATGTACAAATTTATCTTGGGGGTGTTTTTTAAGCTTGATGGAGGTTACTATAAAATACAGAGAGAGAGAGAGAGAGAGAGAGAGGGTTAAAATTCTTATTTATCTAGCCTAATTATTTCTTCCAAACTTAATCCCTTTACTCACTCTCACTCTGTCACTCTCACTCTCTCACTGTTATGTTATCCTTTTCTTCCACTTTCATGTATTTGGGGTTCTGCTCTCAACTAGATCACCTCACTTGTATCGTAGTCTGTGTAGTCCGAGTATCTGTGTAAATATGTCTAACATCCTAATAATCCCCGCCACCCCCACACATCCTAATATAACTACCTCCCCTCTCTCTCTCTCTCTCTCTCTCTCTCTCTCTCTCTCTCTCTCTCTCTCTCTCTTTCTCCCCCACACATCCTAATAAACTACCTCCATCTTCTCCCACACAAACACCCACACACATCCTAATAATCTCCTACGTCCTTTTCCCAGCTGCCGTGACCAAAATACACCGAAGGCAAGCGCTGAAGGTCTGGGCTAGTTAAGGGGAGGCAGACCGTTTTTCTGGACCCCCTTCTCCCTAATGTTTAGCCCTACTAGTTTTGAGATTATAAGACGTTCGGCCCATTAGTTTGGCGATTTTAACACCTTTCGCCCCATTTCGTTGTCGATTTTAAGACCTTTCGTGTCATTTAGGTGTCGATTATTTCCTGGCGAGCGATAGCGAGCCTGCAATTGTAAGATGAACCGGCTTTCGGCCGGGAAAATTTTCTACCGAAAAATTTACAAATTAATCTTGAATGAGGGTCTAGGGAGTGTTTGTCTAAGCTTGATGGAGGTCTAGGGAGTGTTTGTCTAAGCTTGATGGAGGTCTAGGGAGGACACTAAAAATATATATGAATAAATGAATTAATAGACCAAACAAACGGCCAGTTTCCCCTTAAGTGAAGGATAGAAGGAGGGTGTGTGGATGGGGGGAAGGATAGGTTAGGATGAGATAGGATAGGGTAAGTTAAGTAGAGGTGATATTTAAAGATGGTGTTGTATTGCTGAGAAACAATCCACACCCAAATGGCACGAAAGGTCTTAATATTGACAAATAAATGGGGCGAAAGGTCTTTAAATCGCCAAACTAATGGAACGAATGTCTTAAAATCTCAAAACTAATGGGGCTAAATATGAGGGAGAATGGGGTCCAGAAAAGGCAACCATACCCCCTAAAATATAATCGACCTCAATTGACCACTTGCGAGTTTCGTTCTATAAGGAAGTTGGAGTTGTAAACATCGATATTTAGCAGAATTACCAGCTAAAATACGGTTGTAGTACATTTATGAATACATAAAACCCAATTCAACATACTTTTTATCCGTCAGCAACCTACATTGTTGTTGCATTTCTGTATAATAAAAATGTTTACGGCTCCAACTTCCTTATAGCCTGAAACTCGCAAGTGGTCAATTATTATCAGGTTAAATGTCTCTCTGATGGGCTACTTTCACTGAACTTATGCGGTGCCCTTGTGCAGTCATTTTTGTTTCCCTTACGATATGAGCATTGTTATTCTTAAGCCTATGTCACAAGGGCGATTTTCCCGTCAATTATTACGGGCAATTGTAGTCTGGGAGCTTAAAAATTGTAAGTTGCATAAGAACAAAAATACTACCTAACATAATCTACCTTAGATCTAGTTTCCGATTCTAATGCGAAATAACCTGAAAATAGTGCGAGAAAAAATGTGCTCATAGAAAATTGTCGGAAAATGTGTTCGTGTGACGCCAACTTTATCGATGTTCATTTGTAGCAACGTTCATGTTCTTTCTCGGGCATTTATTCCTTAGTTCTGGTTTTACAGGGTTTATAGGGAAATTGTATAACGATTTATTTAGCTAAAAGCAATCTGTCTTTGGTCTAATTGCCAATATCCAAACAAAAGTATCCTTAAATGTTGTTAGAATAAAGTTGGTGATCGAAATTGCTGGTGGAAGCATTCTAGAATTCCATTAACCCTTTCAGTAACGTGGAATCTTTATATATTCCTGCTAAAACTAATCGATTTCATTCAGTTTTAAAAGGACCTCTATTATTTACCAAGATATACAGTAACGCTCTCTCTCTCTCTCTCTCTCTCTATCTCTCTCTCTTTTCAAGTCAGGCGAGGTCAGTAGGGGTCAGGGCTAGTGGGAAGGTCATTTGGGTAGGCGGGGCTTAGGCGTGGTCGAGAGAGAAAGAGAGAGAGAGAGAATTGTGTGTGTAAGGGAAGCTAATATTAAAGAAGTTACTTGTGGCTAACCTTACTAGTCTATGTGGAGATAGATAGATAGATAAATAACTAGATAGATAAATAACTAGATGGATAGATAGATAGAGAGAGAGAGAGAGAGAGAGTGAGTCAGGGGTGAAGCTAAGGGCATGGTCGTGGCTAAATTTACAACTGTTATTATGGTCACTCTAACCATATTCAAGAAAGCTCAATAGAGAGTTATAGATAGATAAATAGACAGAAATACAGGTAGACAAACATACATACACACATACATATAGATAGATAAACAGGCAGATAGATGATATATAGATATATAGATATTGATTGATAGATAGATAGAAAGATATATATATATATATATATATATATATATATATATATATATATATATATATATATATATATATATATATATATATATATATATATATATATAATATATATATATATATATAATTATATACTGTATATATATATGAGAGATATATAGATAGTGAGGTGAGAGTTAGATATATGAATGCAGACATAAATAGAGGTATGACTAAAATGCTAGATATACCAATACAAAAACCCCACAAATATAAGCTAGGGTGGGGCTCAGATCATGTTCGTGGCTTACTCCACAACTAATATGGTCAGTAAGTGTATTCAAGGAGCGGGCAGGAGGAAATAGTTAACAACTCTAGATTTCTTTTACGTGTTTCCACATTGTTGCGGCTTTATCATTGTTGCGGCTTTATCATTGTTGCGTCTTTATCATTGTTGCGGCTTTATCATTGTTGCGGCTTTATCATTGTGAATAATCCCTAACCCCTTAAATGAGAGAGGATACAGTATATGGTAAGGGGGGGGGTCACCGTTTTTGTTTGTATCTTTCTCTCCTTTTGTCTCTTTCTCTGGCTTGTATCCATTCGGCCCCATTCAGCCAACTGTTTTAAGACGTGTATCCCCATCCAGGTGTCGATGTCTTCCTGACGAGCGATAGCGAGCCAGCATTGTATGGAGAAATCCGGCTTCGCCGGAGACATTTTTCTATCGAAAAATGTACAAATTTAGCTTGCTGTCAAAAAAATATATGTATATGCTGGCTCGCTGCCGCTCTCCAGGAAAATATTGACACCTGGATGGGGGTAAACGTCTTAAAACAGTAGGCTGAATGGGGCCGAATGGATACAAGCCAAAGAGAGAGTGAGAGAAGAGAAAAAAGCGAGGTGGGCTCCCTTAACTACAATGATATGGCAGTAGAGAGACAATAGTAATAATGCGTCGGTTGTGCTCTCACCAGTTACTTATTTCGGCTTTGCGTTTTGTATATATAACTTTTAATTGGAAGCTGCCATAGAAGAATTGCCGAGCTATATTGCTGGTAAAAGCACTCGTGTGACTGTTTAAAACGGCACACCCCATGCCCCACCGTATCAGGTCGTGAATCTAAATTATATTAATATTTTATGAAAACTCAGTTTCTGAAATTTGATATTATAAAAGGAATGCCGGTGGAAAGTTTACCACGATATTTTATCAAGTCCAGATGTACAGTTACTCTCACTGTGTTTGTTAGTTGTATTACATTTGTTCGATGACACCAAAACTATATATAACTGAATTGTGAATGTAATTTGTTGCATTAATTTATATGATGGTTAATTATTGAAGAACTGAAATGGAATTCATGTAAATATAATTTAGAGATGATCACAAGTCAAGTTTATACGAAGAAAAGGCTTATAGCGTCCCGCAGATCAACTGAACTGAACTACATACACTACTTAACCCTGCAAATATACAGTTTAATGGCCGAGTTATTTAGCTTAAATATCTCAAAAGAAATTGATGCGCAAATAACAATTGGGCAGTTATGAGGATTTATGTTCGCAGTGCGCATCGGTTATATAATTATTAGAGGCAGTTTTAAACCCCTTCACTATAAAACTCTCCTTATGTAATTCAATTAGGGGGGGTCACCTCGCTTTTTTTTTTTCTCTCTCTCCCTCTCTCTTTGGCTTGTATTCATTCGGCCCCATTCAGCCTGCTGTTTTAAGACGTTTACCCCCATCCAGGTGTCAATATTTTCCTGGCGAGTGGTAGCGAGCCAGCATATATTAATTATTTTGTTTTGGCAGCAAGCTAAATTTGTAAATTTTTTCGATAGAAAAATTTCTCCGGCGAAGCCGGATTTCTCCATACAATGCTGGCTCGCTATCGCTCGCCAGGAAGAAATTGACACCTGGATGGGGATAAACGTCTTAAAACAGTTGACTGAATGGGGCCGAATGGAAACAAGCCAGAGAAATAGAGAAAAGGAGAGAAAGAGAAAAAAGCAGGTGACCCCCCTTAAATGGTTAGCCAGAATATAATAAATAGGTAAAGTTTTGTCACACCAGAGCTTTATTTGGCATGCTTTCTCACTAACTGTAGT
Organism: Paralithodes platypus; assembly: GCA_032716605.1. Classification (NCBI taxonomy): domain Eukaryota; kingdom Metazoa; phylum Arthropoda; class Malacostraca; order Decapoda; family Lithodidae; genus Paralithodes; species Paralithodes platypus. The sequence goes on from CM064520.1 coordinate 3,626,931, forward strand.
TTCTATTTAAAGTAGTATTAAAACTCAGCCACCAAAGATAATGTATACCCTCCGCCGAGTAGTATTAAAACTCAGCCACCAAAGATAATGTATACCCTCCGCCGAGTAGTATTAAAACTCAGCCACCAAAGATAATGTATACCCTCCGCCGAGTAGTATTAAAACTCAACCACCAAAGATAATGTATACCCTCCGCCGAGTAGTATTAAAACTCAGCCACCAAAGATAATGTATACCCTCCGCCGAGTCAAAATCAAGACAAACTTAACCCCTTGAAGCTCTGATGCGTTTTAGCAGTTTATTTTTAGCTATCATTAGACGATTTTATGCAGCTTAGGAAGGATCTGTGGGTATTTAAAGGGTACTGACTATCTCAATCAACCCTCTGACTTCCATATACCCTTCCTAATCTGAATAAAATTACCTAATACTAGCCAGATAACAAAAAAGGAAGTGCGTCATCGATCCTCAGAGGGTTAAAATATTGCCAGAAACATTGCCGTAAATAATTGCCAGAAGGAGCACTCTTGTAACTCTTTTTTGTTTAACCCACTCCAGTTTGTGTCATAGTTTACAATAGACACGTACTCTTTTTTGTCTTCTGTTTCGTTTTAGTCATGATGTAAAGTTCAGGGTTCGTCTAGTTGCCTTGGTTTGCTCGGGAACATAATGGTCACTTGGGTTGGTATCCCCTTAAAATAACGAAACAAAAAATGGGAACGGCGATCGAAAAACTAACCCTCCATCACGCACGCCTATTCTTATATACTGACCTTCTCCCTATTCCTCCCCCCCTCTCTCTCTCTCTCTCTCTCTCTCGTATCGTTGGAGAAAGATTACTTTTACTTTCATACATAAGATCACGCAGAGGATACACATTTATGTGGGCAACTGTACCCAGAACAAATGCCGTGAATCACTGATAAAATTGAATGGCCTCACAGGTTTATAATAGTTCAAGGTGAGTTTATAAATTGGCCCTTATGTAATACTGACATTTGAGGTTGGTTACACCTATTATCTTCCTTAATACCATACATTAACTCGTTACGGTGGGAAAGAGAGATTGTTTGTTTTTATTGTTGTTCTAATATTTCTTTCTATATATACCGGTATATATATTTGTTTTTAAATAAATTTTGCTCCTTAGACCTCCATCAAGCGTTAAAATATATACCCAAGACCCCCCTTAGAGATAAATTTGTAAACAAAATCGTAGTTAAATTTCCTGGCCGAAGGGTGGTTCCTCCTAAATTACAGGCTCGCTATCTCTCCAGAAAAAAAAAAACTCATCTACTGTAAAGGGCACGAAAGGTCTCAACATTGATAAAGAAATGGGGCGAAAGGTATTATAACCGCCAAACTAATGAGGGCCCTCTCCTCCTCCTCCTATTCACCCCTCTCCTCCTCCTCCTCCCTTTTTGCGCAGTACCTTTCTGAAAACAAGTGATGCCGCTTTGTTGATGTTGTTGTTGGCTTTCCTATATACCTCTCATTCTCTTCCTCCTCCTTCTCTTCTTCTTAATCTTTCCTCTACTCTCTCCTCCGCCACCTCCCCCTTCACCCTCATGTTTACCCCAAGTGCCATTCTTAGAACAATTGGTAATGATTTGTTGCTGTTGTTGTTGTTGTAATTATTGTTGTTCTTTGATTACCTATGAACACCTCGCCATATCCTCTTCCTCTTAATCACCCCCCCCCCCCCCTTCCTCCCCCTCTTTGTCCTCAGTGCCTTTCTAAGAACAGGTGGCACCGCTTTGTTGGTGTTGTTATTGATTGGTTACCTAAGTACGCCTCTCCTCACCGTCAGCCGCCTCCTGTTTCTAGTAATTGCCCCCCCTTCTCTACCTCCTCCACCACCTCCACCACCTCCACCACCTCCACCATCTTCAACACCACCACCACCACCATCAACACAACCACCACCATCACCTCTTCCTCCTATCGTCTCCTCATTCTATTAAAGCAAAGCACTTCTTATTCAATCGTATTGTGAACATTTGGAACAGACTACCTTCAAACATTGTGAACTGCGATACAGTTGAGACATTCAAGAACCTTCTAGATAAATACTTGGCCACTAACCCTCAATTAACACCATTTATTTCAGAATAACTCCCAGTCGTAATGAAGAAACACCACAGATTGCAATATAAATAACATGTCTTCATACTCTTTTCCTCTTAGCCGACACCATGTTTGTTTCCCTCCAGATCTTAGATGTAGAATGCGTGTAGACTACTAATTTATCTCGTTTCGTCCTATCTTATCTGAAATTCCTTGTCAGTTTTCCCATACTGCTTGGTATATTTTTCCAACTGTTTCCACGCCAGCGTAAGCTGGAGGGAGTGGTGGGTGGGGAGGAGCCTTCTGCTTTATTATCCTTTTCTCTACCTAGTAGTTAGTAGCTTAGTAGTGTAGATATCCAAACTGCCCCGTAAGGACAAAAAGTTATGTTACAGTTTGTAAGTCTTTCTATTCCTTTTATTCCTCTTATCTTCCTCATAATCTCCTCTCCCCCCCCCCCCCTTCTCCCTCTGTGTTTTTCTTTAGTGCCTTTTTGAGAACAAGTGGTACCGCTTTACTAAGTGTGTGGGTTCATGAAATGTCCTGCCCTCTTGATCTGTGTATCATACCTGTCCAACACCATTACCACACCTCTTGTTTTCTACACCTTACTCTCTCACTCTCTCTCTCTCACACACACACTCACTCACTCACTCACTCTCTCTCTCTCGATCTCGATAACGAGAGAGAGAGAGAGACGCGGGTCAAACGTATCATGCCCTTCTGAACTGTGTATCATACCTGTCCACCACCACACCTCTTGTTCTTACGTTTTTACACCTGCCTGCCCGTGTGTGTGTGGGTACTTGTAACGGGCACCTCTCACGATAATACAACATGATGGGGATGGAGATTGCCGATAAGTTTTCAATACACTGATGGGACCGGAATTTATTGACAGGGGATTTCCTAGCTATATCGTGTTATTCAGTATATATATATATACTGTATATTTCCTAGCTATATCGTGTTATTCAGTATATATATATATATACTGTATATATATACTGTATATTTAATCTTAACTACACTATTAAGTTTGTTTAGCACCTCTAGTCTATTTACTTGTCTTGTACACTCTCACTTACATGATTCACTGATTGGTCTACACATTTTAGTTTCGTATGAGAGTTTTAGATAGGTCTTTATAGATTGTGTTCTCAACCTCGGGACTGCAGGCTACCATTAGCCTTGTGTAACTTGAGTATCGAGTGAAGCTTTTAGATGTTGGGTGCTTCATATGTGTCGCACTAGATGGTGAGTGGAGCTTCAGGGTGTTGGTTGCTTCCTTTCTGCCACACTAGATGACCACACCTTATTTATACATGTCACGTGATTTTGGAGAGAGCAAATGGTCGAACATGGTCGGGCATCATCTTTGCAATGATTTGGTGACGATATAGTGGGTATTGTCTTGGCGTGTCGGTGTAGCCAGGTTATTTGTAGAACAGCGGGAACGATCAGATCACTTCAGAAATACCCCAGACGTTTGCCGTGGACTCGATTTGAGGTCCATTTGGCCCTAAGTCCACCATTGCTCAAAACTTAAATAGAACTTCAAGGTTTAAATAGTTAGTCCTATGGATGAGATGGTTTGGGTGGGATATGTTACACGATCTGCTTAACGGAGCCCACCTCGCCTTTTTTCTCTTTCTCTCCCTTTCTCTTTGGCTTGTATCCATTCAGCCCCATTCAGCCTACTGTTTTAAGACGTTTAACCCCATCCAGGTGTCAATATTTTCCTGGCGAGCGGTAGCGAGCCAGCATATATATATATATATTTTTGTTTTTGACAGCAAGCTAAATTTGTAAATATTTCGATAGAAAAATGTCTCCGGCGAAGCCGGATTTCTCCATACAATGCTGGCTCGCTATTGCTCGCCAGGAAGATATCGACACCTGGATGGGGATAAACGTCTTAAAACAGTTGGCTGAATGGGGCCGAATGGATACAAGCCAGGGAAAGAGAGAAATGGAGAGAAAGATAAGTAAAGCCGGTGACCCCCCTTAAGTGAAGAAATTAGCCCTTTGCAGCATCCCGAATAAGTATGTTATGTGGTTCTTACAATATGTGATTATCCCTTCAACCCCGCTTAGCAACTACCCCCAACACCCCCTCGTACCACAGGCTACCCCTAACCCCCTAAATACCCCCACTATGTGATTATCCCTTCAACCCCGCTTAGCAACTACCCCCAACACCCCCTCGTACCACCGGCTACCCCTAACCCCCTAAATACCCCCACCACACCTCGTGCCCCAACCGTGATTGAGTTAGTGTGAAAAAAAAGGAAATAAAAGAAAAATTCTCCCTCCCGTTACCGTCGCACCACGCCTTTAGGATTCCCCAGGAGGGCCGTTTGTCGGGAGCTTACCGTCATTACACACTATTAATGTTAAACCAGTGGCTAATTTCATCACCTATTATTTAATTGCAAAAAACCAACTACTACATCCCTGCTTCCTATTAAATCCTTCAGTCAGGTTTATGTTCTTCTGGCTAATTCCAAGAAATATTATTTATTTCAGGATGAAATTTTCGGAATTGAAGGGATAACACGCTCTCAATTAACCCTTTGACTCTAATAGACCCATTAGAAACTGAACAAAATCGTGTATTTATCCTTTCAATACCGGTGACGGCCTTTTCATTACATTTTGACAACTACGAGACGATTTAATTCAGCTTAGGAAGAACGTCTACCCATGAAAAGGCTATGGACTATCTCAATTAATCATTCTAATTACCATATATCCTTCCTAAGCTTAATAAACTCGTCTAAATGTAGCTGAACTCATATAAAACAGACGTCACCTGTACAGAAAGGGTTAATAGCTAAAATGAGATAATGTAAACGCGTCATTCTACCGAGAGGGTTAAATACACGATTGTGAAAAACTCTAACGATGGTGGATACTGGGATTCCCCGTCCATGCCCCCCGCCTGTTTTGCACTCATGACCCCCCCACCCACTTTCTTGTTGTCTCTTGGTCGGGGGGTAGGGGGGGGGGGGGGGGTCCAAGGAGTAAGGGGGAAATCGAGGTAGGATTGGGATCAGATGAGGTGAATAAGATAAGCAAAACAAAAGATGAATAGATGGATCAAAACAAACATAGATAGATAGATAGATAGATAGATACATGGTTGATAAATTGATTAGTTGATTGATGAATTAGTTGATTAATTGCTAAGCAGATGCATAGATGGAATAAATGGTTGATTGGTTTGCTGAATATAAGAGAGAATAAATAGTTAATAGCAAGAGCAGTTAGTTGACATTAAGAGGGTTCATGTCAGGCTCTACATGTCATGATTAAGGGGAGATCTCCACTTGAGGGACTTTTTTCTTGACCCCTTTTTCCCTCATGTTTAGCCCCATTGCTTTTGATATTATACAACGTTCGCCCCATTAGTTTAGCGATTTTAAGAATTTTCACCCCATATTAAGACCTTTTGTGCCATTCAGGTGTCAATTTTATCCTGGCGAGCGATAGCGAGCCTGTAATTTAAGAGGAACCGGCCTTTGGCCGGGAAATTTTCTACCGAAAAATTTACAAATTTATCTTGAAAGGGGGTCAAGGGGGTGACATTTTTAGATTGCTGGAGGAGTAGGAAACAAACTAAAAACCTCCCCTTAATATACAGGAGAGAGAGAGAGAGAGAGAGAGAGAGAGAGAGAGAGAGAGAGAGAATACACGCTCTGCTATAGGCTACGACATGTTCAGCCTGATACAAAGGGTCGACTGATTATATAGTGGAAAATAATTGAAGCTGATGGAGTAGAGGAAAATACAGACTGACGAAACGCAACCTTCAACTCCTCAGCGATTAGAGTTACAATCCAGTACTTTTTAACTCGCGCACGTACTGCATGTTTACACACAAGCACACACATTAATACACATGCACACATACACACAAGCACACACATTAATACACATGCACACATACACACAAGCACACACATTAATACACATGCACACATACACACAAGCACACACATTAATACACATACACACAAGCACACACATTAATACACATACACATATGCACACACATTAATACACATACACACATGCACACACATTAATACACATGCACACATACACACACATTAATACACATTCACACAAGCACACCCATTAATACACATGCACACATACACACATGCACACACATTAATACACATACACACATGCACACACATTAATACACATGCACACATACACACAAGCACACACATTAATACACATGCACACATACACACAAGCACACACATTAATACACATGCACACATACATTGTTACACACACATACCTACTTAAGGGGGGTCACCGGCTTTGTTTATCTTTCTCTCTTTCCCTGGCTTGTATCTAATCGGTCCCATTCAGCTAACTGTTTTAAGACATTTATCCCCATCCAGGTGTCGATTTCTTCCTGGCGAGTGATAGCGAGCCAGCATTGTATGGAGAAATCCGGCTTCGCCGGAGACATTTTTCTATCGAAAAATGTACAAATTTAACTTGCTGTCAAAACAAAAATATATATATGCTGGCTCGCTACCTCTCGCCAGAAAAATATTGACACCTGGATGGGGGTAAGCGTCTTAAAAACAGTAGGCTGAATGGGGCCGAATGGATACAAGCCAAAGAGAGAGGGAGATAAAGAGAAAAAAAAAGCGAGGTGGGCTCCCTTAACAAAACATAATCACATACACGTGCTGGCATACATTAGGTAAACCAATTTCGTTATTATTTCGTTATCCTGCCACGGACATTAGTTCCAGGGCAGTAATTCCCTTTCCAATGTTCCCTTACCCACTCTAAACCACTGTTTGGACACTTGATCCTCAGTGTTTTGGAGGACAAGCAACCTAGAAGGGTCACTAGATCTGTTGTTGCTTGATTTCCTTTGTACTCCTTTGTACTCCTTTGTACCTTTATAACACACACACACACACACACACACACACACACACACACACACACACACACCAAAACGGACACGAGCACGGACAATGGGGCATAACGTATACGGAAAAAAAAAAATCCGCTCGTCTGAAATGATTTAAAACGGACGCAATGATTTTCAAGGGGCAAGGGGTGATTGGGGAGGGGGGGGGAGGGGGGCCAAAGGTGAGAGGTGAGGTGACTTTGGTCTGTTAGGCGTAGGGGTAGGGAGAGAGAGAGAGAGAGAGGGGTCTGTTATTGTTAGATGATGTGCTGCATTAATCTAGATGTTGAATATATTAGATCTGCTTAGACCAGATTAGATTGAATTATGTCTATATTGCTAAGTTTGATGAGAATTTGTAATCGAGGAAACACTTAATTTGAAAACTGAGGTTGTTTCATATATTTATTGTATAGTAAAACTTTTTATATAAAATTTAAATCTCAAAAAGCAAAAACCTTAAACAATGTCGATATGAACATCCCCATTTTGGTTGGTTTTATATGAAGTCTACCCCAGCTAGAGCAATATAAGCTGGAGTTACACGAGTTCTGGCAACAAATATTCGTTATCTTTTATATTGCAGTATTCGAGGCTTTTTTGCTTTGATATCTGCAACTGGATGGATTATCATAGGTGTCCGAGTTATTATAAACTATACAGCAGTTCGGAAGCCTGCAATTCCAGAATTGCTGTATAAAACGGGCTGGACAAACTGCTCGTGTCATTCTGCATTTGTTACGTTAAGTTGAAGTTCATGTTTATCATAATGAGACGGCAGTTTCGGTTCTACACTTGTTTCGACCAGACCAGAATCCGACGTCTCACTGAAGTAAACAAGAAAGAATTAAACAGATGGGTTCTTTTTGTGGGTATCAGTTACCATTGGACAAATCATGGTTTTGTGATAAACTGAGCAAGTGCCTCTGTCCTCTTGTTCCCTGGATTTGTATTGTTTGTGATCTATGGAAACATGGGAAGCCAATCATAACGGCTACATTCCTAAATTGTCACAATCCAAACGAGCACACAATCCTAAACAGTCTAGATGTGCGCTTTGTAAAAATTCATATATCTCTATATTATGAAGTAGTATCTATGCCTCCTTTGTTGTCAAAAAGTATGTGTACTTACTCCCTATTTTCTAAAATGTATTTGGTCTTATCTATGCTTTCTGTAAATTAATTTGTACTCTTTCTGGTTTCTTAGACATTGAGACTTTTTTTTTTTTTTTTTTTTAATATATAGATTTTCTGTCAGTCTCTTAAAAACATATATCTTCTATCTAACAGTTTTAAATCCACACTATTGCTGCTAATGAGAGCATTTCTGCTCTTTCCAGTATATACAGTATATGTCTTTCTGTCCTTTCTATAATAATTACTGGTATTACTTATATTTCCCCGTTTCTACCCTTGCCTTTGGTCTAACACGAGTTGTGCCTTGTTTCACTCTGTCGAAGTACCTCTATCCTTTCACTATTTGCTCTTTTTTCACTCGACCAGTTTATCTATCTATCTTTGTATCTACAGTATGTGTGTGTGTGTGTGTGTGTGTGTGTGTGTAATGGTAAGATATTCATGGTACGCACGTGTTTTGTATTTGATATCATAAAACCCACATTTTCTACTGTCCTTGGCGGCCCTTGTAACACAGTATATATAAGCCTTTGAGTTGGCCCCAAGACAAATATGTTAAATTGCAGACATTCCTCCTACACATGCCCTCCTTGAAATCTTGGCTTGTGATATTTGTTTTGCAGGAAATTTAGTTATGTTGCATATATTTCCTGATTCCGAACAGTTTTGTGATTCTGTCACTTAACCCTTTTAGCAACAGGACAATTGTATCCATTTTATTTTTGCTAACACTAGATTATTTTATATAGCTTCGGAAGGACCTCTAGCAATCAAAGGGGTAAACTCGCGATCCTAATTAATTATCCCTGTTGGCGCATTAATTATCCCTGTTGGCGCATTCATAGCCGTCCAAAGCTTAAGGGGGCCCACCTCGCTTTGTTTTGTTTTATCTTTCTCTCCCTCTCTCTTTGGCTTGTATCCATTCGGCCCCATTCAGCCTACTGTTTTAAGACGTTTATCCCCAGCCAGGTGTCGATTTCTTCCTGGCGAGCGATAGCGAGCCAGCATTGTATGGAGAAATCCGGCATTGCCGGAGAAATTTGTCTATCGAAAAATGTACAAATTTAGCTTGCTGTCAAAACAAAGATATATACAGTATATGCTGGCTCGCTACCGTTCGCCAGGAACATATTGACACCTGGATGGGGGTAAACGTCTTAAAACAGTAGGCTGAATGGGGCCGAATGGATACAAGCCAAAGAGAGAGGGAGAGAAAGAGAAAAATAGCGAGGTGGGCTCCCTTAATAATATCATCTGATAATAACCAGAATATAATGACAAATTCCGTCATGGTATTCTGCTATGGTTAACTGTATATATGCAGGGGGTCGTTGTGATGATAATAAGAGTAAATGTTGAATTGAGCTCTGCGTTGTATTTAATTGAGCTCTGCGTTGTATTGAATTGAGCTCTGCGTTGTATTGAATTGAGCTCTGCGTTGTATTTAATTGAGCTCTGCGTTGTATTTAATTGAGCTCTGCGTTGTATTTAATTGAGCTCTGCGTTGTATTAAATTGAGCTCTGCGTTGTATTGAATTGAGCTCTGCGTTGTATATTTTTTCCAGTATTATAACTTACCACCCCTTCGGGGATCACGGCGTCAGGCAATAGATAGATATATAGATTATCATATCTATCGGTAATATGTAGTATTATCATCATAACTTCTATTTCTCAACAGTCTTTCACAAGGGCTAAGTCTGCTAAGTATAGCAAATTATAATTAAATGCAAATGGAAACATTATAGTTTAATTTAATCTGTATATTTATCATTCACTTGTATTAAGGGGAGGTTTTTAGTTTGTTTCCTACTCCTCCAGCAATCTTAAAATGTCACCCCCTTGACCCCCTTTCAAGATAAATTTGTACATTTTTCGGTAGAAAAATTTCCCGGCCGAAGGCCGGTCCCTGTTAAATTTGCAGGTTCGCTATCGCTCGCCAGGAAATAATCGTCACCTAAATGGCACGAAAGGTCTTAAAATTGACAAGAAACTGGGATGAAAGGTGTTAAAATCGCCAAAATAATGGGCCGAACGTCTTATAATCTCAAAACTAGTGGGGCTAAATATTAGGGAGAAGGGGGTCCAGCAAAACGGTCTTCCTGCCCTTATCTGTCGTGAGGCGGGGGGTATCATGCCAAGGTCCTCTCTCTCTCTCTCTCTGTTTGGACGCTACACTCCGCAAAAATAGTGTGTTCAAACCAAACTGGAATGATGTTAAGGGGTTAGTGCTTGGTTTTTGGTCTGTTTGTTTATTAATATATTTTTTAGTTTCCTCGCTAGACCTCCATCAAGCTTAGAAAACACCCCCTAGACCCCCTTTCATGATAAATTTGTACATTTTTCGGTATAAGAATGTCAATTACTCATTTTCGTGTTCCGTTTTCTTTTACAATAGAAACGCAAATTTGTATTATTATTATTATTATTATTATTATTATGATTAATGAAGCAAATATTGTAGTAATTAAATTGGTATATTGGTACCGTCTAGTGGTATGGTTGTGGGCCAGGATGTGCTTTGTTTCATTCACAGTAGCAAGTTTACTATAGCCACACCCAGACCTGATATTACACACACACACACACTCTCTCTCTCTCTCTTTCTCCGTATATATATATATATTCTATTTCATTAATTTCACTCCAACACCAAACACCTCCCAACGAAATTAATGAAAGCATGTGATCCACCGGGATTCGAACCTGGGTTACCACACACAGATTTTAAACACTCTAACCATTACACCATCAAGACAGTATATGCAATCAAACCTTCACTTTCCCTCATACAACAATCACTCTCAATATTTTTCCCTAAACATGACCCCATAAACTAAATGTATATCTAAATCCAAGGTGACTCCCCTTAAAAGACCTTGAGGTACAACTCTTATTAGGGTGGTCAAACTACCTGGCTTCCTGTCTCAGCTTACCTGTAATGACCCAGTGTACCATGTTGGGAGACTAACGGGATGGTTTTTGCATTTTAATACTACCCATTGACAGTAAGTGAAATATGTAGGATTGGAGGTTCATATTCTTGTTCAGTCGCCCCTTAACCCATTCAGTACCGGTGCCGTCCTTTTAACTTTATTATGGCTGTTGTTAGAGTTTTTGTATTCAGTTTAAAAGGAGTCTCCAGCAATAAACAGGCTTCGAACTATGTCACTTAACCTCTTTTACTACCACAGACCCTACTTAAACTACACAAAATAGTCATGAGGTGCACTAACACCACCACCACCTGATATCAATATTACCATCGCCAGCATCACAATCACAATCATCATATCATTATCAACCCCATTATCGTAATTATCATCATCACCATTCACACCACCACCATCATCACTATCCTCCTCATTAACACCATCATCTATAATACCACCACCACCACCACCATCATCACTATCCTCCTCATTAACACCATCATCACCATTCACACCACCACCATCATCACTATCCTCCTCATTAACACCATCATCACCATTCACACCACCACCATCATCACTATCCTCCTCATTAACACCATCATCACCATTCACACCACCACCATCATCACTATCCTCCTCATTAACACCATCATCTATACCACCACCACCACCACCATTAAGGGGATAGTGGCCGGGTTTTTGGTCTATTAATTCCTTTATTCATGTATTTGCTTTCACTTTCCTCTCTAGACTTCCATCAAGCTTAGAAAAACACTGCCTAGGGTCTAGCCGCTCCGAGTGTTTTTTAAGCTTTCTCCCTTGTGTTAAGCCCCATTTGTTTTGAGATTATAAGACGTTAGGCCCATTAGTTCGGCGATTTTAACACCTTTCGCACCATTTCGTTGTTAATTTCAAGACCTTTCGTGCCATTTAGGTGTCGATTTTTCCTGGCGAGCAATAACGAGCCTTAAATTTTAACAGGAACCGGCCTTTGGCCAGGAAATTTTTCGGTACAGATTAATCTCGAAGGGGGGTCTTGAGGATTATTTTAAAGCTTGATGGAGGCTAAAGCTTGATGGAGGCTAAAGCTTGATGGAGGCTAAAGCTTGATGGAGGCTAAAGCTAGGGAGGAATCTGTAATATTAGAAATAATAAAGATATCAATAAATAAACAAAATCAAAATCCCCTACCCCCTAAACATCAACAACATCAACACAATTTTACCAAGATCTCACGTTTTTAACCCTGAGCGTAAAAAGTAACCTTGAGGATGGTGTTGTTAAGGTGGTGATGATCGTGTCTGTATCAGCCAAGGGGTTACTGTAGGTCTAGGACAACGGTAGTTAGTGTGGGATGGGTATATACTGTAGTTTGTGTGGTTATTAGGGGCTCATAGAAACTGGTGTGTGTGTGTGTGTGTTTGCTGCCTCTCTGTCTCTCTCTCTCTCTCTCTCTCTCTCTCTCTCTCTCTCTCTCTCTCTCTCTCTCTCTCTCTCTCTCTCTCTCTCTCTCTTTATATATATACAGTATACACAATTTATCTGTATGTCTCATAATATATCAACATTCAGCAATATCTTCATATTATATTTTTATCTATCTCGTGTCCTACCTATTTATGTAACGAGAGGGAAAGTAAAAAAAGCTGAGCAAAAAGTTCCAGAGAGGTAACTCATTCCCGAAGGTGAACCGGTGCCCCGCCCTATGGTACTTAGGGGGTCACCGGATTTTGTTATCTTTCTCTCCTTTTCTCTCTTTCCCTGGCTTGTATCCATTCGGCCCCATTCAGCCAACTGTTTTAAGACGTTTATCCCCATCCAGGTGTCGATTTCATCCTGGCGAGCGATAGCAAGCCAGCATTGTATGAAGAAATCCGGCTTTGCCGGAGAAATTTTTCTATCGAAAAACGTACAAATACAGCTTGTTGTCAACACAAAATTATATATATGGAGGCTCGCTACCGCTCGCCAGGAAAATATTGACACCTGGATGGGGGTAAACTTTTTAAAACAGTAGGATGAATGGGGCCGAATGGATACAAGCCAAATAGAGAGGGAGAGAAAGAGAAAAATAACGATGTGGGCTCCCTTAAAGACCCTGTAGTGAGAGAGACCAGCCATCTTTGTCTTTGGACGTCATTTTGGTACTGTAATTATCAAACCGCGGGTGATATTATATTTGTGTTACAATGGTCATGTCCAAATTAACAGGTCTCCGTCGCTATCCGGTGGCCCTTTTACGATATCATTATAGGTTTTATTATAGGTTTTATTATAGGTTTTATTATAGGTTTTATTATAGGTTTTATTATAGGTTTTATTATAGGTTTTATTATAGGTTTTATTATAGGTTTTATTATAGGTTTTATTATAGGTTTTATTATAGGTTTTATTATAGGTTTTATTATAGGTTTTAAGGTGTTTGGGTTTGGGTTTTGGTTGGTCCCAGAACGCATCCCCATTTACCCCATTAATTTTAGGGTTCGCTATACGATTTTTCTATTCAGGATCGGGTTTTCAGGAACGTAACCGAATCGTAAATCTAGGGAGACCTGTATTTCAAAGATCAAATTATATAACCTGTATCAGTATTGCCTGATGTTTATTATGGGCATGGATATATTTTGAGTGTAGAGAGAGAGGCTCATGTTACCAGTGGCGCCAATGTGGAGGTGATTGGACGATCTCTGTTACTATTGGGGCTCTATTCTTACTCTCAGATCATCACTTAAGTCCCTGCCCGCCACTCTCATTTTCTATGATACCAGTAAAACAAAAACTTGGCTATATTTGGGCATCCGTCTGTGCTTCCTATAAACATCATTGGTGGGACGTTTATTATTATTATTATGTTACTCCACATTCCCATTCAGGTTTGCAAATTTGTTATATATGTAAGTCGAAATATGCTTGTTTGGTTGAAGAAATTTGTTGTGAACTATTATATATATATATATATAATACCAATAGCAGTACCGTATAGAAAAGCTTAACAAAGTCATTTCTCTCCCCACGCATGAGCCGTCAATTTGAGGGTATATTCTGCGTCAGGCAATTCGCTATTATCGTTCAGCCTTGGAGCAGTGTTATTAGTTTGGTTGTATCTCTCACGCCAGTAGTGATGGAGCCGGGAGATGTGATGTTACTAGAAGGGGGGTTTAGTACATACATACACACACACATGCACACACACACACACACTCTTGTTTGCTCTCTCTATATCTCTCACTCTCACTCTCACACTCACTCTCTCTCACTCTCACTCTATCTCTCTCTCTCTCTCCCTCTCTCTCTCTCTCTCTCTCTCTCTTATCATACCTCCCATTGTCCACACCTCCTCCTTTTTGCCATCGCTGCAGACTCCACCAAGAATGCCCATGAATAGGAGAGGAAAAAGTAAATCCACTGGGAGAATAAGAAAGAGTATATTTATGGTAGTGGTGGTGGTGAATGTGGTGGTGGTGTGGTGTGGTGGTGGTGTGGTGTGGTGGTGGTGAATGTGGCGGTGGTGTGGTGTGGTGGTGGTGTGGTGGTGATGAATGTGGTGGTGAATGTGGTGGTGATGATGAAAGTGGTGGTGGTGGTGAATGTGGTGGTGGTGGTGGTGAATGTGGTGGTGGTGATGAAAGTGGTGGTGGTGGTGAATGTGGTGGTGGTGATGAAAGTGGTGGTGGTGGTGAATGTGGTGGTGGTGTGGTGTGGTGGTGGTGAATGTGGTGGTGGTGGTGATGAAAGTGGTGGTGGTGGTGCATGGTAGGAGTGTTGAGGTAGTTGTGATGAACAATATGGTGGGTGTATTGGTGATGAATATAATTCTGGTAGTATGTTTTGATGGATAGTGGTGACAAATATGGTTGTGGTAGTGGTGTCATTGTGATTGTTGTTTTGATGATGAATGTGAATGTACTTGTTGTGGTGGTGATGGTGATGATAGTGGGGAATATTGTGGTTGTATAATGGTATAGTGATGGTGTTAATCAAATATGTGATGATTGCGGTGATGGCGTTGAATATTATGGTGACACTGGTGATAGCAAATGTTGTGGTCAATTGTTGGTTGAAATGTTGGTAAAATTGGGTGATGATGGTAGTGTTAGTGTGAGTGATTATAATTATATTGGTGAAATTATTAATGTTTATGGAAACGAAAAAATTGTGAAAACGGGTTATTGTTGGTGATTATCGTCAATTTGATGGTGATATTGGTGTAAATAGAATGATAATTAT
This sequence comes from Paralithodes platypus, assembly GCA_032716605.1. NCBI lineage: Eukaryota > Metazoa > Arthropoda > Malacostraca > Decapoda > Lithodidae > Paralithodes > Paralithodes platypus. Next base: position 3,642,254 of record CM064520.1, read on the forward strand.
TATATTTTAATCCTAATAATACTAAACTATTTATTAAGTTCTATCTTAACTACATACATATTTTATTGATATGATAATATTTGTAAAAATAATTATACTGAAAAACAATTAAAGGCTGTATCGCTAGCTTTACTCTTAGTGGTCAATTAAAGGCTGTACCGCTAGCTTTACTCTTAGTGGTCAATTAAAGGCTGTACCGCTAGCTTTACTCTTAGTGGTCAATTAAAGGCTGTACCGCTAGCTTTACTCTTAGTGGTCAATTAAAGGCTGTACCGCTAGCTTTACTCTTAGTGGTCAATTAAAGGCTGTACCGCTAGCTTTACTCTTAGTGGTCAATTAAAGGCTGTACCGCTAGCTTTACTCTTAGTGGTCAAACATAACAGTAAACGGCAATATATCACTCATATCTTACACAACTGGGGCTTTAGACCAAACTAGTCTAGTATCTCTCTCTCTCTCTCTCTCTCTCTCTCTCTCTCTCTCTCTCTCTACACAACTGGGGCTTTATACCAAACTAGTATCTCTCTCTCTCTCTCTCTCTCTCTCTATATATATATATATATATATATATATATCACAAAATAGTAGAACAAATACCAATCATAATACTATATACATGGAGCTTGAAGCCGAAATTTAATAGTTAATCCGCTCAGTATTCAAGGATGCATTATTGCTTTCATTTAGTCGATTTTATTAACTGTATGACGGCATTATGGACGCCAGTGGCTTCATTGACGTCTTTCATTCCTATCTGGCCTTAACAAATAAAGTAAAATCTTCTAATAATAGTAAGAAAATAATGAAGAAACGCGTCATGATGACCTGAAGGTGTTAGTTAATACCAGAGGACGCCGAGTTAACACGGATTAACAAGGTCGTCTTAGCTGGAGGCCGAGCTCTCATAATGTATTTATAACTGGTTGGGTGTTGTGTGGCAGTGAAGAGCGTCCTGCACTGTTATTAATTGCTACAGGCACCAGTGTTATGTAACCTTGGTAACTACCTAGAGTATTAGTATATATATATATATATATATATATATATATATATATATATATATATATATATATATATATATATATATATATATATATATATAATTACATGAAATATATATACCTCACAAATACACGTCAGTTAGATGGATAAATATTTTACCCTCACCCGGGATGGATCCATGGACAGGCAGGACAAGAGTCCATGGTTTAACCCACTCCATCATGGAGTGATGGAGTGGAGGTACACTTATATGGAGAAAAATAATACGATAATAAGGTTGTCCACCAACGAGCTCCCCAACTGGCTTAGTGGAATATTATATTATTGTCGTGGCAAGATGGTTGGTAGCATGCTACTGGATGAGAGAGAGAGGGAGAGAGGTTGAGAGAGAGAGCGAGAGAGATTTTGATTTTGCCCCGAGGGGCGAGTTTATTGAGCAGCGCCCCCCATCCTGTGAGGGGACAACCACTAGTAAGGCGATACATACTGCTCAAAGAGCCATTATTCCACTGAAACAACAGCATCGTCGTCTGGTTACATTCATATTTGTGTTTATAAATCAGGTTGGCATTATTCAGATGTGTTATTATAGTTTCCTCATTTAATTGTCACATGGTCTGTATATACGTATCTCAAAAAAAAAAAAAAAAAAAAAAAAAAAAAAAAAAAAAAAAAAAAAAAAAAGCAAGCAAGCTTGTAGTGACTGAATTATAATTGACAGGTTGTAAATAATAGCACTACATAACTAGTGCAATCGTATGAGGAGACTATTCATATTTTCATTACATCAATGGTTATTGAGATCATAGTTAGCTGAAGACAATTATTGTCAAGAATTGATTAAAACACCGAATGAAGCTTCAAATAATGCACTCGTTTCCAGGGACTACCACTCGGAGAGAACATTGAAGTCAAACGGTCGTCAACCAACACTTAATATGCTGAACATACACTGTGTGTTTGTTTGTTTATTTTCTTTTTTCCCTCCCTGTTCTTTTTTCCTCTTTTTTTTTCCTTTAATAATTGGCTGTGGTTCATCTTCTGTGTTTATTTTATTTAGACTGCTTTTAAACCAGTTGTTGAATCTTAAATTTGGTTGTTGTGCATAATATTCCTTAATTTTCTCTAGAGTTGGGTCTTGTGATAGTTCTAGTTTGTGCCATATTTGTGTTGCTTGTCTATGGAGTCGGACATTTAATGGTAGTGTGTTTGTGTATTCGTGTATTTGTTGTGTCGTCATTGTATAGGGGTATCTTTGGTTTGTGGCGAATCTTAGGTCTTTGTAAGCGTGTGATTGTGAGATTGAATATACTTAGTGGGTATTTCAAGAATGTCAGGGGGTAAGGAAATGTGATTTGTATATTAGAAGACTGTGATTAACGAGCGAGAGAGAGATATATATAAATATAGATATCCTACTCACGTACCCCCAACTGTTCGTCATAGTACTGTAAAGTATTACATCCTTGTAGTGGTTGGTTGTTTGCTGCTAGGTGTGTTTATGACACATACACTTATACACACACACATACACCTAGACAGACACACACACACACACCTCCCCGTGGCGTAACTGTTAGCGCGTCTGGCTCACAACCAGAAGGTCCCGGGTTCGAGACCCGGACGGGGAAGAGACATTTGGGCAAGTCTCCTAACGGTGTAGCCTCTGTTCACCTAGCAGTATAAATAGGAACCTGGTATAAGTGGACGAAGTTGTGACGTCCCATCTGGGGTTGGTGATTGGTTACAAGGCGAGATGGGTATCGTACTGGTCAACCTAAGCTACTGGTCAACCTAAGCCTTCGGGTGAGACTGGTACCGTAGTGAGAATGGTACCGTACAGGTTAACCCTAAGCCTTCGTATCCAGATGTCGCCAATTGGCTAAAATACAGACTACACACACATCCACAGCCATTCCAACGATACATAAAACACTTACCATGCATTTCACGCAATACATTCCCAGTTAATGAGGCGCGATAATAATGAGCTTAGCTCGCATTGCGTGGATTCCCCTTGACGAACAAGTAACTGAATAAACACACACACACACACACACACATACATACATACATAATTATACAGTATATTTACTATATGTGTATATTGTATTTCTCGTTTGCTTACGGTACATTCTCTCCTTCTGCAGGTACTGTTGGTGACGGCGACGGTGGCGTTTCTGGCGCCGGAGAATGGAGGAGGAAGTGGTGGGTTGTTAATGGTGGCAGCGGCGCCCAGAGGTCCTTCCCACTCATACTCTGTGGTCTACAACAACCGCCCTGCCGCTGCTTACTCCTACCGCACCCACCACGCCTCCTCCAGCTCCGGCTACGCTAGTCCCAACGCCCTCGCCCCTCTACCACAACCACCAACGGCAGCACCGACAGTACAAAGGACGCCTGTTGCCACTCAGAGACAAGGTCAGTACCATCTATCTATCTGTTCTATCTATTTACTCAGGCCCAATCCCCACTTTTCATATACTCTAAAAAAAATCAAGCATATAAAATGTTTGAAAAAAGGTATATATCAAATTATTGGGTGTATTGATGATGATTTACCTTTCCTTTCTTACATTAGATGGGTATTTTACCATCAATATATCTTTAAAAGGGTAGAATATTATGGACACTTTGATTAGACTTTTCATACCCATAGTTATTGACAGTATAGTCTATTTATTTTCACTTGGCGGAAAATTCGATTCCTTAGGAGCTGATTTTCAATACTTAATGAAACAATGGGAAATTACTGTGTTTTGCATCATATTAATCCCAAGTTCTAATAATTAATTACATATGTTGTTACAAATCCTTCGTAATAGCTTAGAAATCAAGATGGAGACTTTACAATTTACCCTCAGCTAGAAAAAATAAAAAATAAAAAAAATACAGGATCAAAGTACAAAGTAAAATGGTAGGATCACATGAGAGCTTTTCTGACAAATGGTAGGATCACATGAGCGCTTTTCTGACAAATGGTAGGATCACATGAGAGCTTTTCTGACATATGGTAGGATCACATGAGAGCTTTTCTGACAAATGGTAGGATCACATGAGAGCTTTTCTGACAAATGGTAGGATCACATGAGAGCTTTTCTGACAAATGGTAGGATCACATGAGAGCTTTTCTGACAAATGGTAGGATCACATGAGAGCTTTTCTGACAAATGGTAGGATCACATGAGAGCTTTTCTGACAAATGGTAGGATCACATGAGAGCTTTTCTGACAAATGGTAGGATCACATGAGAGCTTTTCTGACAAATGGTAGGATAACATGAGAGCTTTTCTGACAAATTTCAATCGGCATCTTTAATCTTATCAAACTTGTGGGTCTTGATTTCATCGGTTTAGACTTCTTTACTGGCGTTATATATACTGTATTAGTGTAGGCAAGAACCAACATTGGTATTTTAAGCTTAAGGGAGCCCACCTCGCATTTTTTATCTTTCTCTCCCTCTCTCTTTGGCTTGTATCCATTCGGCCCCATTCAGCCTACTGTTTTAAGACATTTACCCCCATCCAGGTGTCAATATTTTCCTGGCGAGCGGTAGCGAGCCAGCATATATATATATTTGTTTTACAGCAATCTAAATTTGTACATTTTTCGATAGAAAAAATTCTCCGGCGAAGCCGGATTTCTCCATACAATGTTGGCTCGCTATTGCTCGCTAGTAGTAGTAGTAGTAGTAGTAGTCGTCGTCTTTTTTTTGTAGTAGTAGACTAGTAGTAGTAGTAGTAGTAGTAGTAGTAGTAGTAGTAATAATAGTCTTAGCAGTAGTAGACCAAATTACCTGAATTACCTGCCTTATCTGGTAAGGGAAGAAGTTTCGCGCTCCGGCCTACTTCTTCGTAAGTCTTGACCTAAATGTAAAATAGATCATAGTCCTTTGAATCCTTTGTTTACCAGGTGCTCTCTCTCTCTCTCTCTCTCTCTCTCTCTCTCTCTCTCTCTCTCTCTCTCTCTCTCTCTCTCTCTCTCTCTCTCTCTCTCTCTCTCTCGCCTCTCTCTCTCTCTCCTCTCTCTCTCTCTCTCTCTCTCTCTCTCTCTCTCTCTCTCTCTCTCTCTCTCTCTCTCTCTCTCTCTCTCTCTCTCTCTCTCTCTCTCTCCTTTTATTACATGGATAAATTTAACCTTTCAATATATTATTCTGCCTAAAACTATATGATTTTGCTGGGATTAGAAAGGCTCTCTGTGGGAGGAAAAGGGTTAATAGAGGCAGGTTACAATATAAACAACACCATCTTACACTAAAGTGGTTAAACACAAATCTATTATAACTAATTCATGCGTATTAAGTTGTGTGTGTATCATTCATGGATTATTTACATGTTCTTTTAGAATTATGCAAAGTGTTATTTTATATATATAATTTGTATGTGTATTATTGTATGTGTTGTTATTTAAGCATTATTTCCTGTGTTTTAGTTTTGTGTGTATTGTTCTTTGTGTAGTGTAGTTTGTGTAGTGTTGTATATTACCTGAATGTGTGTATTGTTCTTTGTGTAGTGTTGTATATTACCTGAATGTGTTTGTATCGCTGTGTATGTGTATTACCGGTATGTGTATGTATAGTATATGATTGTATGTGTATTATATTTATATGTGTTGTTTGTATTGCTACAGCTGAGCTTCTACCCGAGCATGACTACAGGACCTACCAGCAGGTCGACTACACCCCCGAGGTGAAGAAGGCCCGCCAGGAGTTCTTCAAGCTCTACAACAAACAGGCCAGGTCAGTCAATATACCCTATTCTAAGTAGATAGGTCAGTAGGAAGGGAACACTAACCTCTGCCTTGATAGCGTAATACATAAGTGCGCGGAATTTCGGTGTGAGTATCCTAGGCTCAAGTCCTTGGAGTGCCACGTGTATTTGTTGATTTTATTGATTGAGTTTAGAAGTGAAGTTGGTTGGTGAACAAATATATCTCGATACCCTGTTTCAAGTAGGTAGGTCAGCAGGAACACTAACCTCTGTAACTCAATGAGGGCTAGAGCAAATGGACTGTAATTTTCTACACCTATTCCCTGGCTAACCTTTTCCAAATGGTAGAAATATTGGTTCGATTACTCTAGTCGTTTGTGAGTCATAGAGGTTAAGGGAGCCCACCTCGCTTTTTTTTATCGTTCTCTCCCTCTCTCTTTGGCTTGTATCCATTCAGCCTACTGTTTGAAGACGTTTACCCCCATCCAGGTGTCAATATTTTCCTGGCGAGCGGTAGCGAGTCAGCATATATATATTTTTGTTTTGAGAGCAAGCTAAATTTGTAAATTTTTCGATAGAAAAATGTCTCCGGCGAAGCCGGATATCTCCATACAATACTGGATCGCTATTGCTCGCCAGGAAAAAATCGACACATAGATGGGGATAAACGTCTTAAAACAGTTGGCTGAATGGGAACCGAATGGATACAAGCCAGGGAAAGAGAGAAAAGGAGAGAAAGCTAAACAAAAACCCGGTGGGGTCCCTTAACTCCCAGTGCAGGGCTTCACATCCAGAGAGGTGGGAGAGACAAGAGGCACTGAGGGGAATGAAGATATGGGGCCTCATTAACCCGTATAGTACCGGGGGCGTCCTTTTCATCCTATTCTGGCAACTATTGGACGATTTAATTCAGCTTAGGAATGACCTCTAGCCATAATCAGGTTTCAAACAATCTCAACCAACCCTTTTAACTACCACAGATCCTTCCTAAGCTGCATAATATCGTCTACATATAGCTAGAATACAATATAACACACGTCGCTGGTACTCAAAGGGTTAAGGGCAGATCTCCACTTGAGGGATTTTTTTCTTGACCCCTTTCTCCCTCATGTTTAGCCCCATTGCTTTTGATATTATAAAACGTTTGCCCCATTAGTTTAGCGATTTTAAGAACTGTCACCCCATATTAAGACCTTTCGTGCAATTCAGGTGTCGATTTTATCCTGGCGAGCGATAGCGAGCCTGTAATTTAAGAGGAACCGGCCTTCGGCCGGGAAATTTTTCTACCGAAAAATGTACAAATTTATCTTGAAAGGGACTCAAGGGGGTGTAATTTTAAGTTTGATGGAGGTCTAGGGAACAAACTAAATACCTCCCCTTAAAGGCTGGTTTGCGAGAGAGCTTCCGAATCCCTGAAATATGCTTGTGAATGATAATGTTGACCATCAATAAGACGGAGATTTTCCATCTGGCTGCTCATTACGCAGATAGATAGATAGATAGATAGATAAATAGATGGCGAGATAAAAAGTCATCTACTGTATATAGTGATATTGATTGATAGATAAAGGAAATAGGTAAATTATGTAAGGGTTCCAGGATGGTAATGAGAGAGAGAGAGAGAGAGAGAGGGTCAGTCAAGGTCAAGGTAACCCCCATAACACTAATGCACCTAAAAAATACTGGATCGGCAGGGCTCATTATGTAAACAATTAGCGATAGGATAGTGAGAGATATATATCACAGAGAGAGAGAGAGAGATTGAGAGAGAGATGAAGGGTGGGAAGGGGGTAGCTCTCTCTGTTTTATACCCGGTAATCTTGATCCTTAGCTTCTTTATTTAAGGGGCTAAATTCCACACCTAATTCCCGGTCGACTCTTCCCAAGTGATAGTAATATAATCCCGAATGCTCTCGTTCTTTTTGAGTTGTAAGAAGTGAGACGGTTACGATTTCTGCCCTAGTATTTCTTACCTGCCTATAATATTTCTTGACAGTCGCATACTTTACTAAAGTTATAGGTTTATCAATAAAGGTTAACTTTTTATAGCTATGTTTATATAATATACAATATATAACGTTATAGTTTTGCATATACAGTAGTTTTAATCGTTGTATCAGTGACACTGTTGTATTTACATTGTTTGCAGTATAGGCTTAATGGTAAATGTATTTTTGTTGTTCATACTTTCCCACTTCTTGACAGGATGGCAGCCGATGCTCCTGACAAAGATGTGCGCAGCCGCAGCAGCAGCCGCAGTAGCAGCCGCAGCACCAGCCGCAGCAGCAGCCGCAGTAGTCCGGTTCTGGCTAAGGCCGACACTCTCACCAGCACCTCAACCATGGGAACCAGGGGGGACACGGGAACGGCTACCGTGACCACTGGGGGGGAAGAGGAGGGGGAGGTCCAGTACTATTATGATTACTATGATGAGGAGCAGCCCCAGGAGGAGGAGTACGAGGATGAGGAGGAGGGAGAGGAGGAAGAGGAAGAAGAGGAGGAGGAAGATGAAGAGGAGGAGGAGGAAGATGAAGACGAAGAAGATGAAGACGAAGAAGATGAAGACGAAGAAGATGAAGACGAAGAAGATGAAGACGAAGAAGATGAAGACGAAGAAGAAGAAGACTCCGAGGAAGAAGATGAGGACGAAGAGGAGGAGGATTCCGATGAGGAGGATGAAGACTCCGACGAAGAAGACGACGAAGAGGACTCATCTTCCTCATCATCGTCATCCGAAGAAGACGACTACTACGGCGAAGGCTCCTCATCCTCATCCTCCAGCGAAGAGGATGAGTATGGCGAAGGCAGCTCATCATCCTCAGAAGAGGATGAGTATGGCGAAGGCAGCTCATCATCCTCAGAAGAATCAGGCGAAGATTCATCCTCATCTTCATCGTCCTCAGAGGAAGACGGGGAGGGCGAGGACCCGAGGAGCCTCGTCTGGGGTCCTCGCGGCTGGACTAGAAAGGGAGCTGTCCCTGTTGACTATCAGAAGAAGCTGAGTCTAGCGGCACCCAAACCCGTTACCGACACCCCCGCGGTGAAATTGGCCAAAAAGAATTTCTTCGAGCTCTATAATGTCCAAGCACAGATGGCCAAACTGGCTCCGGACTATAAAAAATGACCTCTCTACTCACCGCTTATTACCAAAATCTACAAGAAATGACCTATGACCTTGATTCCGTAAAGGTTGAGTCACATGAAGCATTTTCCGGCAATTTTCGATTAACAACATTATTCCTGTCAATGTTTCTGGAAACTTTGTTGTTAGCGGCAAAGAGACTTGCCCCTTTCTGTAATATGGCGCTTTTGCACAATATTCTGGTTAGCTTTATGTGCATTTGCTCAGCTTTGGAAGGTGTATGAATCAGAGGGGTAAACTTGATCTCGATAAACTCTTGACTCGAAATCCCTTCCTAATCTGAATAAAATCATATAATGATAGCCAGAATTAAAGGAAGAAAAGCGTCATCGAATAATGAAATATATAAATAAAAAGTTCAGAAGTTGCCACACAACAATTGCCGTGAAAAAATCCGGAAAAATTGCTCGTGTGACTGCGCCCTAAGAAAACACTCTTGGACATTCAAATTTGGATAATACTCATATCTTTAACTGTGCAGCCTGTTTTATTTCAGTCATGCACTATGTAATTTAAACTTATGCGTGTATATATATATATATATCATAACCATTCTGTAATTTCATAGAAAATATATAAATGTTAGAACTCTACATCATGTCATCTTGACCAAGTTGTGTCAAAGTAATTAGTTTTTGGATTCAATAGTTCCTCTACTTTGAGTCTAAATAACAAACACAAAAGTAAATCCCCAAGTAAACTATCCTTCTTCAATAAGGTTTAAGGTTTGTTGTAGTGATTTAAATTCGAGGACAATTGATGTAACTAGGCTGATCTATTCAACTGACTGATTTTTAAAGCTGATGAGTCCCGTATCTAAGTTTTCTAGACGATGATAATACGAGCAAGTTAAACTCCATGACTTCCTTATTTCTGAAACTTGCAGTCACTCAGAAAGTCGTGTTTTTTGTCTTCAGTGTGCAAATATAATCATTGGGGGTGATTAATATAATTATGCAGTTTCATAATCTTTGAATAGCAAATAATGTTTAATAGTTATTGCATAGTTAATCCTTTTAGTGTTCGAGGGCGCGTTTTACCTTATAATGTGGCCATCTTTAGACGATGTTATTCAGTTTTAGGTAGGAATGTATGAAGTCAGAGGGATTATATTAAAATAGTATTTACCTCTCTAATTCCTAGAGATCCTTCCTATACTGCATAAAATCATCTAATCATAGCCATAATATAATAAAGAAACGCATCATCGTATCCTGAAGGGGTTAAGTCGATCCAAAAATGTATCTCAGTGGCTATATCTGCATACAGAAAAACGTAGAGGGTCCTGAAACGTTTGTGAGTGAATGTACGAAAATTATGTGTATATTGTGTGTAAGTGACTAGGATTAAGAAGAGTTTAAACGCTTTCACAATTTAAGGTGCGTATTACGACTTAAACCGATATCACACGAGCGCTTTCATCCTCAACTTTCATCCGCTATTCTGAGGTGGCTGTTTCTGAAATACATGTTTATAATAATTCAGTCATCTACAATAGTCCACTCTTACTCTATTGCCAGTACCAGTTCCCTATAATCTCCAAATATTATAAGAATGTGTACAGTTGCCCACATAAGTTCTGTTCCTCTCCGTGATCTTATACGTGGAAATATATAGTGCGTAGGATTGAATTACGAGTGTAGTTCCTTATACAGTGGTCAACTCATCTGATTAGGAAGCTGATAATTAAAAGAAACCACACTCGCAATTCATTCATACTCATTTTACTTCTATACATAAGATCATGACGAGGAACAGAAGTTATGTGTCCAACTGTACATCTACAGTATAATAAGTTACCCTCAGTATGTTGTCAGTACCATATAATCTCAATATGAATTTGCGGATATCTAAATGACTATAAAAGCTTTCGTGTAATACCCTCTTTACAGACGCGATGATATATGAAGCATGCTCTTAGGCTGATCTAAAATGCAGTTCCTATTGAGAGCTTGTTCAAGAAGTGTGTCTACATTTCTCTAAACGACCATTTTCTGAGTAAGTGCAAAATATATGTTTTGACATTTTCATCATGACCCCTAGGCAACATTCGTACAAGAAACATAAATATTAAATCAAGCACAAAACATGAGATTATGAAACAAAATCGAATCAATCAAAATATATAACAAAACACTATATATTATGCAACTGAAAATAGAAGAGAACACAAAATTGAGCAACACAATTCAAGCAACATAAATACAAATCAAAGCACGAGAATATGCAACAGAAATAAAGCAACATTAATACTAATTAAACACAGGATTATGCAACAGAAACCAGTCCATTGCAAAACATAACCAAACGAGATTATGTCACGGGAATCCGGGTATAGAAAAAAACGTAAGGTTGTTTTACTCACTATACGTTCTGAGGTGTTCTAATGATAATGTGTTCATAATTATGTTAATTGTGAGGTGGGTAGCCTTACATAATTGTGAGGTGGGTAGCCTTACATAATTGTGAGGTGGGTAGCCTTACATAATTGTGAGGTGGGTAGCCTTACATAATTGTGAGGTGGGTAGCCTTACATAATCTCACAGTTCCATAAGCCACGTCCTTCACAATTTTCCATCTTGTCATCCATCCAGAGCATCAGTATTTATTCTTAAAAGAGAATGACCTATTATGATGTCAGTATATTTCAACAGACAATACGGAGAGGAGCGTTTTTCGTCAATGCCGAAGGGTATCAAACCTCATTACCATGGAATAAATGTTTGTATGTACGACGAATTCAAACATATTACCATTTTCATGTAAATAGCAATGTAGTATACGATACACAATGTACTTGAATATGAAATTTCATGGCAATAAAATTGTATTATGAATTACACAAAATTATATTGAATTATTTCGCTTGTAATGTCTTCATTTCATGTCATCATATTGGTCTGAAGTGGAACAATAATACGTTTTATGTAAATAACAATGTATAATATGTAATATGTCTTTCCATGGCAAAACAAAATGCCGTTAAATTTATATTTTTCATTGAATTGAGATTGAATGTTTCAATAAAGTTCTTCGCCTCACATTGTGTTCAAAATTTGCACTTGTCAAAATGTTCAGAGTATATTTTTTACATACCTTCGGTCTAAAGTTTATAATCGTAGTACAAACAGATAATTAAAAAAAATAAAGTTCCTTGATGTTTTTTCCTAGTTATGAAAATGTTAAATATATGTAATGCCATGTGAAATAATTCATATGTTTACAAAATCCTTCAAACAAGATAGTAGGAATATTTAGTTGTCATTAGAGGTTGTTGTTGGTATCTTAGCCATTATAATGTATGAATTATTGTATTATTATTTAATAGTGGTATAACATGCCTATTGCCACTTATATCGCAGTGATATAGGAAGGATACAAACAAATATATGTTTTTCTTTCCTTATATGACACACACACTCACACTCACCAACCAATACATTTGTTACACACCATTGCCCATGCATACATATCTTTGACGTGCACACACACACACAGACACACTTCCACCTCTATCAGTATATTTGATGACTTGTACGCCTAGTAAGCTCCTCAGTGTTATTAGTAGAAAAGTTGTATGCTCTTAGATTTGATAAAGTATTTTTGAAGATAATATGCATTTGAATGTTTTGTATCCAATCCCTATATTGATTAAGTTTTATGAAGAATTATGAATTATGATAATTATTATGATTGTATGATGTATTTTCGTAAAACCATAATATCCTGGTGTTTTTCCCCAGAACCAGACATATTACTTACAGAACATAATATATGATTATGATATATGTTAATCCTAACAACGATCGGTGCAAAATGCCTGAAAAATGGTTAACCCCTTCAGTACTGGTGATGTCAAAGGATTCATTGATATAGGGGGGGGGGGGGGAGGCTTGGTAGTAATAATAATCCCTCTATAAATCAGAAGAGCAAGTGTCAGCTCTCAATGGGGCGATTCACAAGGACCGCAGTTTGTTGTCCTATTAATTTGATTGATGGCTAGACATGTTGATCTTAGATGGCCTTGTTAAGCAAACATAAGTTTTGAATCATCTCAACAATCATCTATGCCTCATTTCAAGCCAATTATCACATGAATCGAACACACAATCCACAACTGTAAAGATTTGGAACTGGATCTGGTGGCTGGAATAATGTTAGAAATGTCATTGCTATACCCTGTTCCAAATTAGTAGTCCAGAAAGCGTGAACCCTAACCTCTGTAACTCAAAAAGGGCTAGAGCAAATAGACTGTAAATGTCCACATCTATTCCCTGGCTCACCTTTCTCAATGGTAGAGGTCTTAGTGTTATTACTCTAGTCGTTTGTGAGGTATAGAGTTTAATGTTCAAGAGTTTTTGGCCTACTTACTTGGAACAGGGTATTCTATTTCTATTAACTTCACTCCAAAACCAAACACCCCCAATGAAATTAATGAAAGCATGTGATCCGCCGGGATTCGAACCTGGGTTACTGGGTTAATAGAAGGGAGGGTTACGAAGGGTATATGTAGGCTGGAAGATAAACGGAGGATATATGGAAGGTATTATTACTTCAGAGTTTACTTGACTTGAGACAGAGCTAGGAAATTGAAGTAAAGTAGAAGAGTAAAAAGTAATCGAGTTAAACCGATTTTAAATTTTTTCTAGCTATATGTAGACGATTTTATGCAATTTAAGGCGAAATCTGTAGTAGTTAAAATGGTTAAGCGAGACAGTTTGAAGCCTGTTAATTGCTGGAGGCTCTTATTATACTGAATAAAATTGTTTAATAGTAGCCAGAGTAAAGTTAAAAGCACATCGCCTGTATAGAAGGGGTTAATGTAAACTTTAATCCGAATTATAGATGATTATGTATTCTTATTATTGAAGGTTGTGGAGAGTTAAAAAAAAAAAAAAAAAAAAATATGTTGTTCCTATTAGCTTACCAGTACTGATAACCCAGTGTTAAGTGGGGTCACCTGCTTTATATTTATCTCCTCTTCTCTCTTTCTCTAGCTTGTATCCATTCGGCCCCATTCAGCCTACTGTTTTAAGACGTCTATCCCCATCCAGGTGTCGAAATCATCCTGGCATAATAATACATAATACCACGCGCCGTTTTGATTAACTGCTTGAGCAACACAGATAAAATTACTCGGATTGACTTCAGTATCATATTTTTAGTATTAGAACGTTCTCAAGTATTCCTTACCACGATTGTACCTTTCATCAAAAACAAAATAATAATAAAATAAATATAGAAAGGGAAACCAATAATCAGCAGTGAGTGTAGAACTATTGATTGTGACTGTACCGCGTTCCTGTTAAAACCCGAGATCATAATTATTATAGTATAATAATAATAATAATAATAATAGTTCTTAAAGCTAGCGCATGCTAAGCTAGCTAAGGATAGCTCAATAAGGCCGATTAGGCGTATTTCCATTGGGGTCCCCATCCCATCCCCATCCCTTTGCTCATGAGGGAAAAATCTTTAATGCGCCGAGCATGGGCGCGAACCCGGGCCTTCTGGGTGGAAGTGCGAGACGCTAGTCACTACACCAAGTGAGCCGCACATTGTATAGCATTGGAATTTATTGTGACCCTGACATTCAGACGGATCGGGTATAATTATACTCAATCCATCAGGCTCCGTCATTTGATTACTTCACTACCAAAGTGTGTTAGTTGTGTGAGTGTGTGTGTGTGTGTGTCAACTCTCGAGCATCAGATCCTAGAGAAAACATTGAAATGTATACAGTATGTTGCCATGGCTACCGGGCTACTAAGCAACTGGAGAGAGAGGGAGAAGAGAGTATGTGTGTGTGTCAACTCTCGAGCATCAGATCCTAGAGAAAACATTGAAATGTATACAGTATGTTGCCATGGCTACCGGGCTGCTAAACAACTGGAGAGAGAGGGAGAGAGAGTATGTGTGTGTGTCAACTCTCGAGCAGATCCTAGAGAAAAAACCATTGAAATATATACACAGTATGTTGTCGTTGCTACCGGGCTGCTTAGCAACTGGAGAGAGAGAGAGAGAGTATGTGTGTGTGTGCAAGAGTACAGTACATGGAAGTAAACAGTTAGTGGTCAATGTCTTTTCAGATTGTTTATAGTACAGACCAGACCAGATGGCCTTTGTAAAGTAGGAAAGAAGGGCAATTGGACAGAGGAAGAACAAGCAGAGAAGTGAGAAGTACAGTAGAAGACTGAAAGTTCTCGGGCTCAACCAAGTTGCTTCATACATACAATGCAGAATTGATAAGGTCTGTGTTACTGTTATCTTATAAGGAAAACATAATATAGAGAGCCTAATATCAAAATGCCGAATTAATAACAGGGCCAATCTTAATGCAGTGCTTCCCTTCCTCCCTACACAAAAAATACTTCAAAATTAAAACGATGATCTTGCAATAAACAGTAGGCTACAGCCTAGTCAGCAATGCATCATATTATGTAAGGTTGTCGTCCGCTAAACACAAACATATTATCATGTAACCCCACCAGAAAAAGAAGTAAAAATAGTAGTGATTGGCATCTTTATTGGCGAACCTCCTTCCCCATCTCCACCCTAGTCCACTCCTCTCCCCTGCTGCCCACCACCCTCCCCTATATTTATATTTTCGACTTTAGCTAGGTCCGCTTCTATTCTATAAAATTATCAAAGGATTATATTGGTATAGATTAATTCCACACTCATCACCATAAACACAAACAACCTCGTAAAGACGAACAGATCTTTACTAGAGTCCAGCCAATCTTAACTGGCAGTTTTACCCGCGGTCAATTCCTCTTAATACAGAAAATAATATATTTTCGTTGTTAGGAATTATACATGTAGCACCAATGTAAAGGAATTGACAGCGGGTAAAACTGCCAGTTAATATTGGCTGGACTATACTACCATTCGTGTTCCTGTAAAGTGGGAGGGTGGAGGGTAATGTGGCAGAAGCGGGAGATGGGGAGATGTGGGAGGGCAGGCTTACGACTCTCAATACGCATGCGCGGTTGGTTAACATCCCATTGGTTTTCGCCCATAGTCAAACTTGACGCCTTCATGAACGAAATAGATACAAAATGAACTGCAATATAAAGAAGCTGTGTCATGTCAAATTCTTTCCACAAATCATCACCATATTCATTAGTGTATTTATTTATATATACAGTATATATATATATATATATATATATATATATATATATATATATATATTTGATTTTCAAATGGTATAAACTTTGTAAATCCCGTTTAGGAATATAGAGGATATAATTATGGGGTGTGGTGGGGATGTGAGGAGGAAGGAGATTCGATGAACATGCGTTGGTTAGTAGCCTGTAGGGTTTTGTTAAGTGTAGGTGTTTTGGATTGTTCCTTTTCGGATTTACTGACGTTCATCGGTTTAATTGGACTTAGCTGATCAGCATTCTAGGTCGTATCATCGCAAATCTATAGAAGGGATAATGTGTAAGTAGTTTCACCCTTATATTAGTTTAAATTAGTATTATGGAAATATAACCAATTCTGCGTAATAGGCTTTACTGTCAAGTTCATTTGAAGCGATTCTCTGTTTATTGTTTTTCTGCTTTCGTAGCATTTTTATTTATTTTACATTGCAGTTCCACAGCTTATGTAAGTAGTCGTAAGTATGTTTATAAATGTATTTTAGGTGTGCCATATGTTGTGCAAGGTGTGTGCAGGCAAACCATGGCGACGCAACTTGACGCCGAAGAGGCAAAACTTGTGAACTCTGGTATCGTAAAACATTATTTATACTCCCAATATATTATTACTCCCCTAACCCACAATGCCTCTCGATATCTCCCTACTTTCTACTATTGTTGTGCCAATAGGTCATTGCTCCCCTTTAGTCTCGTGCTTGGGCCGCAATTGTTCGATGAACAAATATTGCTGGAATAGACGCATGGAGCTTTGATGGACTGAGACTTGGTTCAATTATGTCCGTGTTTTTGCTATTAAATGTATTGTTATACAGGGATGGCAGTGTTACGAAATGAGGACAATTTGAGAAACGGGAGGGGGGGGGGGAGGCGATATGGGATTGGTATGCTTGGGGATGAGGGTTGGGGAGGGCAGACTCTGGTGCGCATGCGCAATTGGACAGGATTGCCATTATCGCGTTGGGTCCTGTAAGGTGTGTGCGCGTGTTGTGATTCCCTCTTAGGATTTACTGCTGTTCTCCGCTTCCATTAGACTTTCGGAGATTCATTACATGGTAAGTATCCTCGCATGCTTATAAAGGTGTTCTTCTTCAAATATCTTCTCCGTCATATTCGTGTTCGGGAGTATTATGGAAGATTAAACAAATGACGCTTGGCATCCCGAGTGTCATTCACGCCTTGTAGGCCTACACAGGATTAGCAGCGTATACCCTTTGTGTATGTAGATACTTTTGCCATATTTGTGTTAGGTATTGGATAGCCTACGTCTATTTATGAAATATTGTTCGCCGATTATGCATGTAGGCCTATTAAGCGCGGTTCCCATATCTCCGTTTTGGCCTTCGTGTTGGACGGACCATCGTCATTGATTACGTAATCCTTCCACGTGTGGGCTCCGGCGAGTGGGAACCTAGCCTAGAAACGCTCCTCCGCTTCCGTTCAGAGTTGAATCTGATCTGTCTTCGTGGTGCAGTGCATAGTGTGTTGATTTTCGGTGTGAGCATCCTAGGTTCGAATCCCCGGACTGCCACATGTGGTTGTTAATTTCATTAATCGATTTTAGGAGTAGAGTTGGTTGGTGGAGAGAACATAATAATTAACTTTGGACGGACGTCGGAAGACAATTACGTTTATTTATGGTACCCATGATATATTATATTGGCATGTACTAGTCACCAATGAATAGTAGGCTACACACCCTATAATCTACAGTATGCATACACACGCAGGATGTACGTATAGTGCGTATTTATAATGTAAACAAGGGAAACACTCGCCCTCTCCGCCACGGACAATGTTGGGCGAGTTCTGAAGTACTGCCAATGTTTATAGCCCAGGAGCAAGGCGAAAATGTAGCCTACATTTTTAAATAGTCTCATACTTTCTATTTTGTGAAGCCAGAGTTGTATAGAAAGTGTAATTTGATAGCTGTGCATGTTGTCACGACGACCAATTATGGATATTGTGTAATATTTATTCCGAACTCAACAAATTTAGGCTTGAAGTACTGTACATTGCGTCTTTTGGTGCTAGTGCTCGTTAATTTAACTTGGGCTGCCAACATACGGCTGGAACATCTCGCCTTTCCCAATACTGGTCTCAAATTGTTCACACTACAGTATGCACCGATGTTTTTGGTGCGAGTGTACCTTGGTTTGTAAGCATGTGATTTATCTCTTGCATTGGTGTGTATGTTTTATATAATGTAGGCTGTGAGTAGCTTCGTCATAGTTTTCGTGTAGCCTAAGCATAGTGAGCGAACTTCTCATACGGAAACAATTCCAAAGTAACGCCATTAGGCTACTTGAGTCACTACAAACTTAAACGTCAAGGTCGTTGAGTTTCACTATCAACGCTCACTTGAATTTTGAATATAGCATACCTAAATCGTTGAGTTATACTATCCAACGGCCACTGATATAACAAGTAATTTCACATGTAAATTAACATGGAAAAAGAAGGTTCAGAAAGTTAAGGTCGCTCATATCTTTTCGTTTCATCAGACCATTTTTGTTCTCATTGATAATTTTGGAATTCACTGTCTACTTAATCATGATATAGGCTAGGTCTAATCAATTTTCTAATGGGATGGGATTACGAAAAAAAACCCCCATATATATACCGTATATATAATTATACCGGTATATATATATATATATATACCGTATATATATATATATATATATATATACCGTATATATATATATATATATATATATATATATATATATATATATATATATACCGGTATATATATATATATATATTCTACGAACACATAAACAGATAGAAATGTTAGAAATAAGAGTGAAGCAATTGCCACGGGCATTTGCTTCTACTTCCGGTCTCGAATAGTAATTTGGTTTTACTTCTACTCTTGGGTGTGAAGCTTTTTTGTTTTAGACCATAAATAGAAGGTTTGAAGCAACATGAAAATACATATACTGAATAGGCTAATAAAGTGTGTTTTTCTGTAAATGTATTGTGATTTAGTAAGGTATGTTAATTAAGTGAAATTTATTAGGAATCATCTTTCGTATATTTTATCCGTGGTATATACTCAATAATAAAGTGCATTTTTACTGTAAACTTGCACTAAACATACTTATAATTGCAAAACACGCACACATTTAGCTCAATATTCAACAGTCAATTCCTACGGAAGGCGCATGAGTTTTGGTAATAAATGCACAGGTCCCGTAGTTTGTAGGCTACAGGCCGGAGGGACTAGAGTAGGAGGCCAGAGTGACTGGGGTTGGAGGCCAGAGTGACTGGGGTGGGAGGCCAGAGTGACTAGGGTTGGAGGCCGGAGTGACTAGCGCCAGTATTGAACCTGTAGGCTGTTTGGGCTGTCTTGACTTGAAATTACGCAGACATCTTGCGCCGACGTGACGTCAGTAAGCCTGCTAACTTCTTATATTCCAACAGGCTGCAGTAATTTTAAGAAGAATAATGTTTAGGGTATCATAGTAGGCTATTGACAGTATCTTAATCGAGTAGCCTACTCTATTATACACTTGCATAATGCGGTTTGCGGAATTAAGGTGGACACACGAGTGGCATCATAGATAGGCTAGGCCTACAGCAAATATAGGTCTAGACTCTAGCCGGATCCCTGTTTACGAACTACACAAATGCAATGAAAACACCTGGGATGTTTCGCCACCGTTAGGAACAGGGGTCCCCTATGAAGCACTGGATGTGTGTCCACAGTTGTCGAATTTCTGGCAATTTTCAAGAAGACACTTGTGGTGTTATGATAATGTTCAGCCCAAATGTTTAGAATACACTTGTATATCCATATGCTACATATAAATGTGGGAGAAAATGTTTAACATTCAGATTGTTAACACTAATTTTATAATTTTTAGCTTTAGAATAACCTACAAATCTAACTTAATCTTTCCTAAAGATTCGCCTAATCTCCCAGTATACGGTTTCGTATTTAAGAAAAGTTAGGTTAGTGTTACCTAGGAATTAAAAGTTAATATTTAAAAGAAAACAAAAAATACAAATATAAATCCCGTTGCATTTGCAAGTAATATAGGCCTATTGATAGCTAAGTGTATTATGACATTTCGGGCCTTAAAATAATCAGTAAAAATGACACAATTTTTTTTTTTTTTTTAAATTACTGTTTTTCTTAGCAATTATTACTACTTTGTGTATTGTTTCCACGGACAATTATTGCCGACAGTAGCTACGAAAAAGATTTACGTCACGTAGGCTATACCGTACTGTTTGGTACGATATCTTTTCTTTGAATGTTTTTGTTGTTCACCCTTTAAAAATATGATTGGGTAATTTAATAACATGACTAATTTAATCTATCCAATATTTTATCTTTGGTTAATTGGGCTAGACAAAAAGTTAGGTTGCTGAAGTACCGGTAAGGATTTGGATTGAGGTATTAAATTGTTTATTTACTTTTTCGGTATTATCTGTCATAATATCAGTGTCCTTGCTAATTCAGTCTCTGCCGAATTCAAAGAGCGTGTAGCCTATGCTGTATTGGGAATAAAACCTGGAATTAGGTAAGAAGAAAAAACACATAAACTAAAACGAGGCACTATGCATACACACAAATTATGAGGTAGGATTTACTCTACTTCCCATAGGCTATATTGTTTGGTAATACATTCTTGAATTATCGTTTTGTGAAACTATCTCTCTCTCTCTCTCTCTCTCTCTCTCTCTCTCTCTCTCTCTCTCTCTCTCTCTCTCTCTCTCTCTATAGTATATATATATATATATATATATATATATATATATATATATATATATATATATATATATTTATATATATTTATATATATATTTATATTAAAACTCGCAGGAAAAATGAAACGTTGGAACACCAAGCTTTCCTCTATTCTCTCCAGACATCTTCAGGGTAATACAAGGGCAAGGCGGAGGCTTACCGTACATACCCCTTCTATATCATCTGTGAGATGTTAACTAACTTATAACAACAAATAAATGTTGCCATCTTACTGCCTTTTTCCTTTGTCTTACATTACACATTTTATTTAAAAAAACATATCAATTATAGTATTGTCTACAACAATAGCCTATATGAATCATAAAACCTAAATTGATGTACGGTAGCCTACATACACAAGCGAACAAATGAATATATATATATATATATATATACCGGTAATAGTAATTACCGTATACAATGACGTGCGCTATAATACCGTAAGAAAAATTAAAGAAACAATAATATACAGTAAATATCGGAACACAACATTCGTACACAGGTCACACACCATATTAAAAATACGTGTACCTGAAAGGTTTACCCTACTTCATTTACTGAGCTCCCCAAAAAGTCAGAAATCAACAACAGATTTTCTAATTTACAGTCTGACGATCTGGACATATGTTTCTTGATAATTTTGTTATAATTTTCGAGGAGATTTAAAAGGATGTTATCTATTTTGTACAGTCCATCATTTAGATTCAGTGTTGTTATATGATCTGATCAAAGCGGACTCCGCAAAATGTCTTCATAATAGCAACCTGACCAATATATCATCTTCGATTCATCCCAATTCACATTAGTACCGGTACCGATAATTCATTTTAGTAATGGTGGCATAGCCTCTAGTCTTAGAACACGCTAGAGTGCGGCTAGACCGTTGTGGCGTACCAACATTATTTGAGTCTGGGATACGGTAGGTGACATGCAGACTAACCTGGTACACATGGGCGACTGCTTCCTAAGGTTACCACAGTTTACCATTGCCAGGTTTGACCCTGGCTTATTAATGGTCATATGTTTGTCCTCTGATCTTACCATTGAATACGGTACGTGCATAATTTCAACAAGTACATATCGCCTACAGTAACTGTAGTTTTTTCTTTTTTCTCTCGATTTTTAAGTGCATGTATATTGGTATAAAATACCGGTAAGGCTACATAATCCTGTGGCACGTAGTAGGCTAGTGCATTGTGTTAAGTACCGTACAGTATATTACCAATTACTAAACAGAAGTGTAGTTAATAGCCTAGTTCAAATTGTAAAGCACAAATCTTCAGTTATAAGGACAAAATTAATACTGTTATCCCTAATTAGCTCAAACCATAATATTTTCATTGTTGACTGAATGGAATGCGCATTAAAGTGATTGCTAAATCAAAATATAATAATTATAATAATAATAATAATAATAATAATAATAATAATTAATTAATAATATATAAATAATTGTATACCTGTTCAATCGTTACGATATAGCTCGTAGGCAATTACTTGTGTGTCGAAAGTTAGCATAGGCTACCGGTATAACATTTTGGCCTACCGGTACATGTTAGTTTATGGTCAACATTATTCCCTAAAACAAGTTTGCCTTCCCCTCTGGCCTTGATCCCCTCAAACAACAGCCATATAGGCTTCAAATATTTTATCAGCAATTAATTAGTGTTAACAGTGTCCTCTAAACTGGAATGGCTTGGTTCCATTATTCACGACATTGACATACATGAAGGCCTAGGCCTATGCATATAATGCATTATATACTGTATATATATATATATATATACCGGTTTATATATATATATATATATGGATTGGGTGGAGGAGAAAACACAGGGAAGAGCTATGAATAAAGATTCATATCTCTTTCCTGTGTTATCTCCTCCACCCAATCCATCTACATCTACCAGGGAAGGGGGGGTGGGGGGGGGGGGGGGGTAGGCATGGTGCGCGGTTCATTGCATCTGGGAGGGGTCAGGAAACAGAGGCAGGGGCCGCTCTCGACTTCTGCTACTACTGTAGGGGTTACTACTACTTCAGGAATAGGGATAGGGACGGTGGTTGGGTCTGTGGCAGCTCTCAACTTCTACTCCTGCTGCAGTGGTTATTGCTACTTCAGGGACAATGAACAGGGTCGGTGGTCGAGTTCGTGACGGCTTTCAACTTCTGCTATTACTGCAAGGGTTACTGCTACTTCAGGAGCATAGGTGGCCACTACCAGAGCTCGGATTCAGACTCGACACCCGACACTGGTGTACACTCTCGCCAGGCCTGGAGTGTTTGGGGTAATTCTTCTTTCTACTCTGCTGAATTGTTCAAAGTAGTTATCAGGTGAGATCAGCGTTTGCAGTGTGCTTAGCTCTGGACATTTATTGGGCTGTGCGGGATCTGGGGGCAGGCAAGCTATAGTATCATCTTTTTTCACTAGGACGGTTGTCTGGGCTGGGCCAATTGCGCAGCATGATCTAATCCCTCTCAGTGCCTTTGATCTTAATTCCGGTATTTCCCTGAGCTGATGCTGGTAAATGTTGGGAGTTTGTGTCGGCTGTTTTAGCTGATCAATCAAGGTGGTTCCTTTGATCTTGAATCCCTGAATTTATGCTGGGGAAGGTTGTGGGCTTCCATTCTCAGTTTCATGAGGGGTGGAAGGATAGGTACGGGTATTGGGGATAGGGTAGGATGGTCATTCTCCCGTAGGTACCTCGTCAGCACCTCGTTGACTTTTGATTTTGGTGAGACGTGAATTGTTGATTGTATCCTTGGGTACTGGGTGTCCAGAATTGCATTATATCTTTTTCCTCGTGTTTATGTTATGGTAAGCGCACGAGAGTTCTAGAAATGTCACGGTACCAGTATCTCGCCTGGGTGGCGCCAGGCACCCACTTACCGTATGTGTTAGAACTTTCTCGATTACTAGATGGTATTTTAAAGAGCCGTCTGCTCACTTACAGTTGACACTCGACTCATACCACTGATTTGGTTCGCACATGCATTCCTTCTCTTGTAAATAGTTGATTATACTTGTGAGTATTCTCTCCATCAAAACCTCTAAATAGACAGCAGTTTGTAAGATACATCTGTGTTGAGTATAGGTTATTATCATATATTTAACATGGTGTATAGCCTAATTATTCTTTGCGATATGTATACAATTTGATAAAAGTCAGTCATAATAAGTAGTGATCAATTGTAACCAGTTGTTATTAAGATTTGTGTACGGTAGTAAATATTTCATTGTAATTGTTGATTGCCTATATAAAAGGTATTACTATAATTCTTAGTAAGCTTTCATAGACTTGACATTTAATAACTTTGCTTGAGGTAGCCCTTGAAATTACTCGATTACTGCTTCGTAGTATTTTACTTGCAATAATTTTATTTGTAGATATCTGTATAACTAGACTATTTTTGTATTAATGTACGGTATCGGAATATTTTTTATGATTTAATAGGTAGGCCTATATAATTATCATTTCTGTGCTTGAAAGAAAATATTAGGTTTTTGAGTATTTTTAAGCTTGAATTATCTGCATTAAATCAGTATATATCCTGGTACCGGGTATACATTAGCCTACTTAATATTGTTTACATTATATACAGTATATTATGGTAAGATTTTCTTGTTATATTTATATTTATTTTGTTGTTATGTAGGCTATTCTTATGCGTCCTGAAATTCCTGTAGGCCTATTTGTTTTGCTACAGTTAATTAAATTCAGTTTCGTAATTTTACATACGGTACTATTTCATGTTCAAAATAACCTAAGTAGGCCAAAACTCTTGAACATTAACCTCTATAATTCACAACCGACCGACGAGAGTAATCGAGCGAATATTTCTTCCATTTGGGAAGTGTCAATCAGGAAATAGGTGTGGATATTTGCAGCAAATTTGCTCTAGCCCTTTTTGAGTTGCAGAGGTTAGGGTTCATGATTTCTGGGCTACCGTACCTATTTTTGTTCTCTATGTGAATGAGGGAGACAAAATGCAAAACTGCTTGTGACGAGTGCCTCCCCCAGAGTTTAAAGAGTGACAGAGCCAAAATCAATGAACAGTCGAGCCAAAATGCCTTGACACACGGCGTTTGAAGCAATTTAAGTCATAGGAAAAGGGAAAGACTGATTCTTGGAGAGAGTTCCAGAGCTCAGCTGTTGAATAGAAGAAAGGCTGAAAATAACGTTTCACTCTTGGGTTGGAGAGATGCAAAGAGTAGGGGTGGGATTGTGTTGTAAGACAGGTACCGGTACTACGTACCCTACGTAGAGGAGGTGGTAGCCTATACACTGGGAGAGCTCTGAGGAACACTGATTATTATATTAGCGAGAGATGCAATATTGCTAGATAGACAACACAAACGCCTCTGTAGCTTTCTTAAATGGTCCCATGGTGATGCGATTTTGTGTTTGTTTGTATTATTCAGCTCAATGCTACGGGAAGATGAAGAAAACTACATTCAGCTCAATGCTACGGGAAGATGAAGAAAACTACATAATATTTGTTGGTGTTTAGGCTATTTGAAACATTTATTCTGTGTTATCATACACTACATAGTTTTTTCCCTATCTTTTCTTTAGACGGAAAACGGGTTTCTAATGACGAAAGACGCAAAATGGCCAGCATTATATGGCCATTGCTGCTGCTGCTGCAAAAAAAAAAAAAAAAATGTGTACAGTATATAAGAACTTTTTTTTGTAGACAATTATATAATCATTAATTTATTTAATACTTGTTTCTTATAAACTGGTGGGACACCTGATATAGAGGTAGGACACGATTTTTTGTTTCAACTGTACGTGGCTTTTGGGGTTGAGTCTTCATTAAGAGAGAGAGAGAGAGAGAGAGAGAGAGAAGCCGACCTCATCTGCCGCCCCATCACCACGGCAGGCACGTACACTGAGGAGAGAGAGCGAGAGCGCGTTAGTTACAAGGAATAGTTAGTATCTTAAAGACCTTGTAGTCCATTCCGGGGGGATGCTCGAAGTGGAAAGAGAGAGTTTGTGATTTTCTGAAAGTGTGACAAGTTTGGAAGGTACCGAATCTGGCTATTTAGAAATTGTCCCATCGATTAATAGGTATTCGCGGGGCAACATCTTGTGTGTCAACATCAAGAAACATAGGGTACACTAGCGAAATCGTACGCAGTGGTCCAATGTGTACGCACAATCTATAAACCGAAAACTACCCTCAAAATTTAGCCCTACTACTACGTTAAAGATGCGAAGAGGTAGCATAATTGCAGCAAGTAGCCTACCGGTATATACCCGGTATATAATTGCAGCAAGTAGCCTATCGGTATATACCCGGTATATAATTGCAGCAAGTAGCCTACCGGTATATACCCGGTATATAATTGCAGCAAGTAGCCTACCGGTATATACCCGGTATATAATTGCAGCAAGTAGCCTACCAGTATATACCCGGTATATAATTGCAGCAAGTAGCCTACCGGTATATACCCGGTATATAATTGCAGCAAGTAGCCTACCGGTATATACCCGGTATATAATTGCAGCAAGTAGCCTACCGGTATATACCCGGTATATAATTGCAGCAAGTAGCCTACCGGTATATACCCGGTATATAATTGCAGCAAGTAGCCTACCAGTATATACCCGGTATATAATTGCAGCAAGTAGCCTACCGGTATATAATTGCAGCAAGTAGCCTACCGGTATATACCCGGTATATAATTGCAGCAAGTAGCCTACCGGTATATACCCGGTATGTAATTGCAGCAAGTAGCCTACCGGTATATAATTGCAGCAAGTAGCCTACCAGTATATACCCGGTATATAATTGCAGCAAGTAGCCTACCGGTATATACCCGGTATATAATTGCAGCAAGTAGCCTACCGGTATATACCCGGTATATAATTGCAGCAAGTAGCCTACCGGTATATACCCGGTATATAATTGCAGCAAGTAGCCTACCGGTATATAATTGGATTCAAAGAATCATTATATATGGTTTTGCACCCTTCGTTGTTAAACTTATTTCATAAGCTTCATAAAAATCGTCCATTATTAGAAAGAACATATGTTGAAATGTCATCTATTGAAAGATTTTCGTTAATTGTCGATTTTGACTTCCATGGACTATTGATATTCATAATGAGTTACAGGTACGGTATTGTAGGTACCGGTAGCTTAGTTCTGGAAGCTGGATGTCATAACTGGAATAAAGTAAAATGGTGCTATAAAGGTATATTCCAGATTACTATCTTGGACAAAATACTACGGGGAAGAAGTAATTAGGAGAGGAGGAGGAAGAAGAAAAGGAGGAATTTTAGGAAGAATAGAAGGTAGAGTTGTAGTAGTAAGAGGAATAAGAAGATACATTTGAAGAAGAGGAGTAAGGGGGGAAGAAGAGGGAGATGAAGAAGATGAAAGATAAGGAGAGGAAGAAGAATAGTAGGAGGAAGACGAATAATAACAATAAGTAATCCAAGGAATAGGTAAAGGAAAGGGAGAAGAATAGTAAGAGGAAGGCGAAGAAGACAAATGAGAAAACCAAGGAGTATGAGGAGAAGGAAAAGAAGAAGAAATATATGATAGCGAAGGAGTAGGAGGAAGACGAAATATAAGAAAGCCAAGGAATAAAAGGAGGAGGAGAAGGAAAGGAAGCAGAATAGTAAGAGGAAGACGAAGAAGAAATATAAGAAAGCCAAGGAGTAGAGGGAAGAAGGCGGGGCACTGAAGTACCAGGGGACCAAAGAGACACTATTGCTCTCCTCCGGCCACCAGACTCGCTCCACCACTGTGCTACCTCACTCCATACTCGCTCCCTTCCTCTCTCTCTCTCTCTCTCTCTCTGGATACCACCTTGCACTCTCTCTACTAACACCTCACTCACTCAACACTCGCTCACTTACTCTCTCTCTTTCTCTCTGGATACCACCTTGCACTCCAAATACTACCACCTCACTCACTCCACACTCGCTCTCGCTCTCTCTCTCTCTCTCTCTCTCTCTCTCTCTCTCTCTCTCTCTCTCTCTCTCTCTCTGGATACCACCTTGCACTCCATATACTACCACCTCACTCACTCCCTCTCTCTCTCTTGCACTCCCTCTGTATAAACTCCACACCACTAGCTCCTCTCTCTTTCTGGACACACTACCTTGGCCTTTCCTTCCTCACCACTCCTTTCTCTCACTCAGCCCTCTACCCCTCATCCCCATTTGATAGTTCACCCCCCTTCTTTCACCCCCCCCCCCATTTATCTTCTTGTCTTCTTAAAAAAGAAAACAAAAATGCATGACTTATTTACCATCATCCCCTCTTTATTAAATTTTGCTTGGAATGCCTCTAATGCTAGTTAATCCTGTGCTGTGATGTTCCTTAGTTCCTTCGAAGTGGTTTATATTTCTAATTTTAATGTAGGTTTTGTTTGCCATGTGGCATAGCGATTTTGTTCTGATTTGGTTTGCTTGTACCATAGTAAACCCCTCGCATTGCTAACTCCCTGTGAAATGGTGTGACGTTGATTGTAATGAAAATTTCGTGTTTTCTGTAAATTTGCTGTAATGCTGCAATTTGAATTTCCTGTGCTGTGAAGTTTAGAATTTGTGTAAATGTTCAGCTTTGAATATCCTGTAATGCTGTTACTCGAATGTTGCTATAACCTGCCTTGCTGTGAATTCCTTGCGATGCTGTGAAACATATTGTGCTTCTGTAAAGCTCGATCCTTGCTGTGAAGCATAATACTGTGAATGATGTGCTTTGTTGTGAAACTCTTACTTGTGTAAATATTGAGTTTAGTTGTGAATCTCCTGTTTTACTGTGTAGTTCGTGTACGGTAATACCCAAGACCATTGCTCTTCTTTCTCTCTCCTGTGTTTTGCTGTGAAGTCCTGGTAGTGAAAAAACCCTGTGAACCTTCTGTTTTACTGTGATGCAGTTTATCTCCTAACACTATAGGCATAGCTCTGCTGTGCTGTGCATTAATTGTGTTTCTGTGAATTTCCCATGTCTGCTGTGTATATCCTGTGTTAATTACTCAGCGTTACTGTATCTCCTATGCTGTGAATGTCGCATACTCTGTTGTGACTTCCCTGCGTTACCTGGTACTGCAATCTCTCATCTTTGGTATGCTGTGAATTAGCATTGACCTAATTGATAGCTACTGGTATGCATTAGGGTAATACGAAATTTACTTTGCCGATGCACCTAGGAAAACACGGAGCGGTACTGATATACGCGGTACCTGTATATCTTGGACAACAAAACTACCGGTACAGACCCAGCTAGAGATATCACACCTCACCTGATCTTGCAAGCCTTAATTTTATTCTAATCCAAAAGTTCTTCAAAACTATTGTCCTCAATAATGCAATAAACTCTTGTGGTTATTTATTGATTTATTTATTTTTATTTTATTTTTGTTTTTTGTTGTATAAATATGTTCCCTATAACTCCCAAGTAATTACTGTATATTGATGGTGATTTTTATCATTACATTCAATATCTGCAAATATTAATATGAAATCTCTGCTAGCCATATGCCGGTAGCTATTAATACCCACTTACAATACTGTTTGATACAGTTCTTGCTAATGAGCGTTTTATAATTTCTACCTTGTTGTCTGCCTACATTTTTGCCTCTACATTCATGTCTCTCTAAAATTGCCCGTCTCTAAAAAGAGGAAGGATCGTCGGAGCTCTATTTATAACCTTTCCAATATAGATGCCTATTTTAATATTACACGATGATTTTCTGCGAGACAAAAGTCGCTTCGGACTAAGCAATAACCTGGCGTTACGTAACTTGCAACTGTGTTTTCGTCTTTCTTGACTCGATAAAAATAGACTTGGTGTGAAAGTGTTGTAATATATACCGGATAAAAATAGACTCGGTGTGAAAGTTTTGTATTATATACCGAAATATATATATATATTTTGTTTTGTTTTGTTTTGTTTTGAAAAGTTTTTCATGACTACTACTACTTACATTTTTTTTACTAACTCTTGAACTGCTGCTGATACATAGGGCAACGTTCAGAATACCGGTACGGTATATGGCAAGCAAAAATAACAAACATCATTTGATTGTATAGGGTTCGATGTTTTGATTTACTAGGGTTGGTCCATTGAAACATAAGTATATATATACTGTGTTTGCCTACTGGTAATCTATAGGATAAACTGATTAGGATCTCACATTGTGTGTGCAGTAGAAGATTAATTGTAAATTTATTTGATATTTGCCTTTTTTTTTATCATTCATAGTTTTAATTTATATTCGTAAGATCATAGTAGTTGTGGTAGCCTAAATCAATAATTTCTTGTAGTACAATCTCAATGTTTCAGTAAGGTTGTATACTAACTTGACGTGTCACAAATTCCACGAATGCCCATTAATTAACTCTTGTAAATAGCAACAGGATTCAGCCAGTGCCCATTAATCATCTATGTATTTGTAATAACTTGCCCTCTCCCTAAATCCAATAATTACGCATAGTTAACTCATGTATATCAACATTTTCGTATCCCAAATTCCAACCAGTTTTCTATTGACACCAACGTAATTTACACAAGCTTAACTTGACCATTAGTATATGCCAATGCAATTATAATGCATCACGTAACGTAGCCAGATGTTGGTCAGCAACAATAGGTCCGGAGTCGGTCCTTGTCAATTATCGTTAATATCTAGGTAATCCGTCAATTTCCATCAATTTCCCAGTGTTTAATCAATTACCATCACTGTCCAGAGTCCAGACCCTCGTATTGTGTTATTGGTAATTAAGTAAGAGGTGTAATACCGAGTGGCTGGTTGTCTATTTTGGTCTTCGGGATAATTGCTCTAAGCTCCTACCTCCCACATCTGTCCTGGGATTAGTTTGTGTAATTTTCTATGACCTTAAACATCACCACAAAGCTATTCTTGGCATAACATGTATTAATCTTTAACAACCTATAATTACTGCGTATCTCTCTTGACGTTATTATCGCAAAGTTTTTAATTACCTGGACATCTAATTGGTCTCGGTTCATTTCTCCCTCATAGAGTTCTGAATTATCACGTATATGTTTATTTAAGATCCTCGTTTCTTATCATTCTTGTTTCCTTATGCTACCCTTTGCATTGGGTTAGTATTGTTGCCTATCCATATAAATACACCTTCTGTCATCGTTTACTCATGCTTTCTTTTACCTTTGCATTTATTTAGTTTCGTCTTATTCCTCCCACTCCAGTTTGTGGTCTGTTGTCTTACATTACTCGGTTTTGCTTCTGGTGTTCTTACTGTCTTGTGGTAGTGGTCTTTGGTGGCAGTTAATTCCTCTCCCTTGTAGGTTCTATGATTATATTCCGGCACAGGTTTGTTACGGCACCGCTGTAACTGTTATTGTATTGCTGTTGCATATACTGTATATTAGTATTATTTAATTAATTCCACTTTTTGTTGGCAACCAATTAGCATTACCGGTAATCTTTTATCTCGACATATATTTTCCCCTTTACTGTTGCAATGATTATAACCCCTTTCTTCTCCCTTCCAACTTCACCTGGATTTTTTTTTTAACTTCTCCTACACCTATATTGAACTTTCCCCGTAGCCTACCTGTCTTGAAGATCCCCAAACCTATTGTCAACTTCACTATACCTCCACCTACTGTCAATTCAACCCACCTACTCTCATCTACCCTACACCAGCACAACAATTTCTTACCCCACCCCCCCACACCACACACTCTGCCTGTGGTTTGAGGTGGTGTGTGTCTGTAAGTCAGTCAACCAGTCTAGTAAACTTGACGCTGCTGATTAATTAAGGCCAGGTATATAATTAAAGTCTTTTGGTTATTAGGTGACGTCTAGTTTATAAAGACTTCCGGTTGCGGGATTTAGTTGTGAACATCCAGTTATTTTGGACTCCTTGTATTTGGGAACATCTACCTGTTGCTATTAACTGAATGAGGACTTACAGTACCGGTATATATTGTGGACTTTTAGCATATCATTTGGAAATTCTACTATATAATTGGGGACTTCAAGTATATAATTGGGTACGGTAGCCTACCGTACTTATAGTATATAATTCAGGACTTTTCGTATATAATTGGTGACGTATATTATATAATTAGGAAATTTTAGCATATAATTAGGTACCGGTACGGTATATAATTTGGGACTTCTAGTTGTAGACTTATTTTAATATTTAGAGACTTCTATTATATAATTGGGAACTTCTAGTATAAATTAAAGACAACTAGTATATTACGGGGGACTTTTAGCATATATGTTAGGACTTCTATGATGTAATTGGAGACTTCTAGTACCGTATATGATTGGGAACTTCTGTCCTGTAAATTGAAACGTTTGGTATATAATTAGGTACCGGTACCGTACGGCACTTCTAATATGTGGTGAAGGATTATTAATTTATTACTGGGGAATTCTAGTGTATAAATCGAGACTTACAGTATAGAATTGATGACTTTAGTGTATAATTCGGGACTTGTATACCGGTACTGGTATATAAGCAAGGATTTCTAGTAATTAGGGATGTTTAGTAGTCGGTGGATTATGGTAATTGGTGGTTTATAGTATTTTATGTCATTTGACAATTGGAAACAGTGATTTGGGACTTTCCAGTAATTATGGACTTGAGTAACGACTTCTACAAATTGGTGACTTATATTATGTTATGTAATTTAATTAGGCCTATTGGTTGCATCTAATAATGGGGACTTCTCAATATTTAAAACTATTTGGCATATTGGGAGCTTCTGGATATTGGGGATATAAGGTCTGTAAGGAGTGGTTTATTTTAACTTGACATAAAGTGAAATTTGATTGCATGTTAGAAGGAAAAATGTATTTGAATTTCTTATTCTAATGCATTGAAGTAAGATATCCACATTAAATTCATAACTATTCGTACAGTGCATGAATGAATTGATCCATATTTTGTTGACAAGGCACTCAATGCACAACCGCATTGACTCGTTTCTCATGTCACAGGCCGAGCGAGATGCACGCCCAGCGCTGCCCAGTGGCCAAGCTGCGCGCTGCCACTTTGCAGAGCAAGGCAGAGCAAAATCCCACCGCCAAAAAGTCTCGTCCCAAATCATCCATCATGCCTTCCTTCATGCCTCGTGGCCACAACAAGAAGAAGCACGAACACGCACAGAAGGGACAAATGGCAGTCATGACGCAGGAAAGGCCGCTGTCATTTTTCCAGAATATCCACGGGGACGCCGCGCCACTCCTTCCACCTCGCCCTCAGATGTATAGTGATGATGTCTGGATGTCTGCCCGCAAGCCATCCGCTGATTCTGTTTCGCCACCAACACAAGCGCTGTCACCAAGCAGAATCCTGTCACCGATAAGAGCCCTATCGCCCACAAGAGCCTTATCGCCCACAAGAGCCCTATCGCCCACGAGATCCCTATCGCCCACAAGAACCTTATCACCCACAAGAGTCCTATCGCCCATGAGAGATGTATCACCCACAAGAGTACTTTCGCCAACAAGTACGCTGTTGCCTACAAGAGTCCTATCGCCAACAAGAGCCATGTCGCCCACAGGGTCAAGGTCACGAACAAGAGCCCGGTCACCAACAAGGGTGCTATCACCAACAAGATCACTATCTCTTAGAAGGTCCCAGTCACCAACAAGAACCCTGTCGCCTACAAGAGTACTACCGATATTACCAACAAGAGTGCGGTCGCCAACAAGAGTACTGTCGCCAACAAGAGTGATGTCACCAACAAGAGCACTGTCGCCTACTAGAGTGATGCCACCAACAAGAGCCCAATCACCAAGAAGAATGCTGTCGCCAACAAGAGCACTGTCGCCAACAAGAGTGATGTCACCAACAAGATCCCGATCACCAACAAGAGCACAGACTTCCACAAGAACCCTCTCATCTAATAGACCCCTGCCATCTACAAGAGCTATGCAATCTATTAGAGCTATTCCTTTAAACAGAGTATTACCACCCACTAGAGCTCTGTCACCCACAAGAGTTCTTTCACGTACACAAGTTCTTTCACCCACAAGAATTCTCTCACCCCCTCGAGATCTATCACCAATTCGAGTTCATTCATCTACACAAGTTCTTTCTCCTATACAAACTATATCATCTACCCATGGTGCACCGCTTTCTCATGTCTTGTCACCTACGAGGACACATAGCTTAGAACTGCCTCATGTTTATGTTAATACCAGTACCTACTCTCGGTCACGGGCCCGTGGACACTCCCCAACTCGTGCAGCACATCTCTCTCAAGCACCATCAACCACTCGCGCCTTATCAGCCCCTCATTCTACAATCTCCACTCATACCCCACCACTCTCAAATGTTCCACCTAGCATTCGAAACCCACCTACCACACGGGCACCACTTACACAAGTTCTGCCCTCTTCAGAAGGGTTCACGTCCACTTGTGCACTACCTCCTCCAGATAGCTCCGTAGCTACTGAAGATGTGTACTATAACGAGGCAGCTAACAAGATGTTAAGAAGGCAAAAGGAACCACTAATCTATAACGAGAACTGTAAAGTACATGGTCATGCACACAATAAACCCCCTCGCCATTCTGCCATACCTAAGAGTCCCAGTTTTCCTGCCTCCAGGCAAAGTGTTAGTGGAGAGCGGTTGAAAAACTGGCGTCGCAATTCTCTCACCCTGACATCACAGGACCAATGGGATCTGGAAAACCTCCTGTACCCACCTGGTACTATGAAGAATAACTATGACATCCCTGCATACCAGACACAGCGAACACGTGCAAAGCGAACTCGAAGAACTCTGTCAATGGGATCAGGTCTGTCTGCTGATAAGGCAAAATCCATGTCAATAAGAGGTCAGGAGCCGATTTCTGATACTAATTCCCGCAGATCCCAGTTCCGTAGAGCAATGTCACTGTTCTCTATTGGATGTGATAATATTCCAAAAGAGAAGCCTCCACCCCAGAGAATTCTGCGGCAACCAACCAGACACACATATACTCGCGGCATCTCTGGTTTGCCCATTGAATGTAACAACAGACATGTGGGATTTGCTTTCTGACACAGATGGTGGCGATATACAAACACAGGTAATTAATTGAAGCATTATCTAAACTGCACAGTCAGCATCAATGTAACTCAATCAGAAGTAGGAGGGCAGGTAAATATTCATAATACTTCTCTACCCCAACACTTAAGGGTAATGCTGCCTCCACTCTCTATCTGCAGAATCATAATAATATTTGTAGGTGAAAAATATGAATCTTATTCAGTAATGTCCGGTTTTCGAGACCATTATATATTCTCTACATGTGAAGGTGGTAAATAGGAATATTTAGAGATGTAATTAACTTTCTAAAACTATAATTTATCTTGTAAATTAATTCAAATGTAATATTTATTACGGAAATGACTGATCTACCAACGCAGCGCAATTTAATCCTATAATAATTGTTGCTGCCAAAGTAATTGGCCTGTAAATATTAATCTTAAGCACAAGTCTTACGCACAAATACATTACTTCCAGTAAGGTAATGAATTTAATAGAGGAGTACAAATAATTACAGTTGTGAGCATTAATAAGGAAACACTCATTTTAATCTTTGGACCCTTAAGGGGGGGGATGGTTCACTTGTTGGGCGATTTTTGCATGTATTCATTATTTTTCTAGTTTCCTCCCTAGACCTCCATAAAATTAAAAAAAAAATCCATTAGATCCCCCTTCTAGATTAATTTGTACATTTTTCGGTAGAAAAATTTCCCGGCCGAAGGCCGGTTCTTCCAACATTACAGGCTCACTATCGTTCGCCAGGGAAAAAATCGACACCAAAATAGCACGAAAGGTCTAAATATTGACGACGAAATGGAGCGAAAGGTCTTAAAATCGACTAACTAATGGGGCAAGCATCTTAAAACCTGAAAACTAATGGGGCTAAACATGAGGGAGAAGGGGTCTAGAAAAACGACCCATCTCCAGCCATGTGATTTTGCAATTGGGTTATAGTGAAGTATTGTCTGGTTTGTGTTCGTTACTGAATAAGATGGTGCGTCGCTACTAGTGCTCGTAACTTTGTTTCCGGTTCCCATGACAACCAAGAACCCTGGACCCGGAGTCACTACCACATCAATTGTTTATTTATTTATATATTATTATTTGTTCCTCCCTAGACCTCCATCAAGCTTTATAAAAATACCCCTAAGCCTCACCTTTGAGATACATTTGTGCATTATTCGGTAGAAAAATGCCACGGCTGAAGGTTGGTTCCTCCTAATTTGCAGGCTCGCTATCGCGTGCCAGGAAAAAATCGACACCAAATGGGGCGAAAGGTCTTAAACTTGCCAAACTAATGAGGTGAATGTTAGAATGCAAAAGGGGGTTTAAAAAAATACTAAGACGGGTTCACAGAGTCGCTTTTTGAGCCAATTTTTTATAGGCAGTTTAATTCTGGCAACATTTTCGGAATTATTCTCCACATGCTGTATATCGGTACTAGTTTAACCCTTTCAGCTACATTTAGACGATATTGTTTTATTAAGCTAAGGAAGGATACATGATATTAATTGAGATAGTCTGTAGCCTTTTAATGGGTAGATGTCCTTCCTAACCTGAATAAAATCGTCTACTAGTCGGAATATAATGAAAAGGATGCCGCTGATACAGATGTTTTAATGATGTATCAGCTTAACCCTTTCAGTATTTCAGGACGCGTGTCTTTTCTAATGTTGTGTTATTATTGTCTGAATATAAACACCATGTGAGGAGAACTTTATTGACAACGTTTCGCTTATAGCTTCATCAGGCCAACCTGGTATTAGATCTACTATACTCGGTTTAATTCCATCTGACGGTAAATTGAATTCCTTAACAACTGATTTCTCGATAACTAATGGAAAAAATACGAAACTACTATGTGTCTGCATCGTAATTAGACCAAGTTTATATAAGTAGAAAAGAAGGCCTTTCGTATCATTAGTTCCCGCCCACTCACCAACTCTCTGCAAGCACTCTCTTCGCTGCAATGTTGCATCTCTCTCGCTATTCTATCGCTACTACAATAATCAGTGTTCCTCAGAGCTCTCCCAGTGTATACCACCTCCTCTACGTAGGGTACGTGGTACCCGTCTTGCAACACAGTCCCACCCCTACTCTGTGCAACTCTCCAACCCAAGAGTGAAATGTTACTCTCAGTCTTTCTTTTATTCAACAGCTGAGCTCTGGAACTCTCTCCCAGAATCAGTCTTTCCCTCTTCCTACGACTTAAATTGCTTCAAACTCCGTTTGTCCAGGCATTTTGGCTCGAGCATCCCTTGATTTTGGCCCTGTCACTCTTTTAATTATGGGGGAGGCACTCGGTACAGGCAGTTCTGCCCTTTATCTCCCTCACTCGCATAGAACAAAACATAAAAATAGCACCACATTTCACTACAAAATCTTCTAAATAACTGAAAAATCTTGATGGGAACTTTTCAATTTACCGTCAGTTGAAAAGAAACAGAGTATATTATTAAATTATAATATATAGATTATAGAATATATTATTAAATTATATTATATAGATAGATTAGCAAGGATATATGAACTTGTGAAGGTTCATTGAGACAGCCTTACCCAGTCTACGCTCACAGATACTTCCTAAGCTGTATACAATCGTCTGATAGCCAGAATAATGTGCGCACATTCGTCACCATCCTAAAGGGGATAATGGCAGAATTCGTATAAGAGTATTTATTATATATATATTCAAAACACGACATACCATAATTTATATTAAGGGGAGATATCCACTTGAGGGATTTTTTTTCTGGACTCCTTTCTCCCTCATGTTTAGCCCCATTGTTTTTCTAAATTTAAGACGTTTGCCCCATTATGTTGACGATTTTAAGAACTTTCAACCCATTTCTGTCAATTTTAAGACCTTTCGTGCCATTTAGGTGTCAATTTTATCCTGGCGAGCGATAGCGAGCCTGTAATTTAAGAGGAACCGGCTTTCAGCCGGGAAATTTTTCTACCGAAAAATGTACAAATTTATCTTGGAAGGGGCTCACGGGGGTGTAATCTTAAGCTTGAAGGATATCTAGAGACCAAACTAAAGACCTCCCCTTAATACATAAATAAAGACCTCCCCTTAATACATAAATACATAGATGCTAAGTAAAACCAAAAATACAAACATTCTCCCTCAGCACTATGTTGTCTTTATTATAATGTTCTTGGTAATATTAGACGACTTTTCCTAGCTTAAGAAGGACTTATAGCAATATCTCAATTAACCCTCCGAATCCCACAGGTCCATTATAAACTGAATAATATTCGTATTATAATATCCACAATCAAAGAATGTGTCCTGTAATACTGAACAAATCAAAGAATGTGTCCTGTAATACTGAACAAATCAAAGAATGTGTCCTGTAATACTGAACAAATCAAAGAATGTGTCATGTAATACTGAACAAATCAAAGAATGTGTCCTGTAATACTGAACAAATCAAAGAATGTGTCATGTAATACTGAACAAATCAAAGAATGTGTCATGTAATACTGAACAAATCAAAGAATGTGTCATGTAATACTGAACAAATCAAAGAATGTGTCCTGTAATACTGAACAAATCAAAGAATGTGTCCTGTAATACTGAACAAATCAAAAAATGTGTCATGTAATACTGAACAAATCAAAGAATGTGTCACGTAATACTGAACAAATAGCCCCTTCACTGTCGGGGCACTTTATAAGGTATTCTGGATAACATTAGACGATTGTATTCAACTTAGCAATAACCTCTAGAAATTCAAGGGGTACAAACTATTACAATCAGTGTTCTTGCTCCCACACAACCTATTACAAACTATTACAGCCTATTACAATCAGTGTTCTTGCTCCCACACAACCTATCACAAACTATTACAGCCTATTACAATCAGTGTTCTTGCTCCCACACAACCTATTACAAACTATTACAGCCTATTACAATCAGTGTTCTTGCTTCCACACAAACTATTACAAACTATTACAGCCTATTACAATCAGTGTTCTTGCTCCCACACAACCTATTACAAACTATTACAGCCTATTACAATCAGTGTTCTTGCTTCCACACAACCTATCACAAACTATTACAGCCTATTACAATCAGTGTTCTTGCTCCCACACAACCTATCACAAACTATTACAGCCTATTACAATCAGTGTTCTTGCTCCCACACAACCTTCCCAAAAGGCATAACACGATCAAATCATGTTAAACCTTTTCTGTACCGGTGATATTTTGTTATTGGATTTCAGTTATATTTAGACGACATTAATTAAGGGGAGACGGGCCGTTTGTTTGGTCATTAAGGGGAGACGGGCCGTTTGTTTGGTCATTAAGGGGAGACGGGCCGTTTGTTTGGTCATTAAGGGGAGACGGGCCGTTTGTTTGGTCATTCATTCCTTTATTTCTTAGTTTCCTCACTAGACCTCCATTAAGCTTAAAAAAAAAAACAAACACAAGACTTCCCTTCAAGATAAATTTGTACATTTTTCGATAGAAAAATTTCCCGGCCGAAGGCCGGTTCCTCTTAAAATTTTAGGCTCGCTATCGCTCGCCAGGAAAAGATTGACAACTACATGGCACGAAATGTCATAAAATTGACAAAGAAATGGGGCGGAAGTTGTTAAAATCGCCAAACTAATGGGCCGAACGTCTTAAAGTCTCAAAAGTAATGGGGAAGACAGAATTATTTAAGGGGGGGGGGGGGGGGGGGTAGTGCTTGTTTTTGGGGCTATATAATAAACTATTTATTTATTTATTTTTTAGTTTCCTCGCTAGAGTTCCATCAAGCTTTAAAAACACCCCCGAGACCTCCTTTCAAGATGAATTTGTACATTTGTCGGTAGAAAAATGTCTCGGCCGAAGGCCTGTTTCTCCTAATATTACAGGCTTGCTATCGCTCGTCTGGAATTTTTCTTGACAAGGAAATGGGGTGAAAGGTCTCAAAATCGCCAAACTAACGGAACGAAAGTCTTAAATTCTCAAAAATAATGGGGCTAAACAGGAGGGAGAAGGGGGTCCAGAAAAAAACAAGCATCCCCCCTTAAAGAGCTGACCTCATAAGCTGCCAGATCAGTGTTGACGATAAAGGATGAGGGAAAGAACGCTCCCGTGATACCGGCTTTACTTATACTTACCGGTACCCATAATCTCAAATTAAAATGTAATTACCGTACTCGTAATCTTGCAAACAAACATTACCGTACCGTATATCCTAAATCATATTCCTGGCATCATCATTTTACAAATAACTCTTACTAAAGTATATTAAGGGGGCCCACCTCTCTCTCTCTCTCTCTCTCTCTCTCTCTCTCTCTCTCTCTCTCTCTCTCTCTCTCTCTCTCTCTCTCTCTCTCTCTCTCTCTCTCTCTCTCTCTCTCTCTCTCTCTCTCTCATTTGATTATAGTCAATTATTATGCAATGTCTAAGCTAATGCAACTTGCTGCATCATTAGCAAAATAGTTTTAATGTTTTCCGAATAAGCTTCATATTAATTTTCACATGTCGATCTTATTTACCGGTATCTATTTATCTGTTTATATCTTTTCCAGCTATCGATATATAGCCTAGATATACAGTATATGTAATCTTATAAAGTACGTACCGTAGTAGGATAACATTATTCCACTTTGATATCAATTAATGGAAATAGGTTAAGGAAATGTTAATATTAGTTTTTAGCTTATTAATATATTTTCCTTGAATATGTTAGCTAGTTGATGTACAGTGCAATAAATATATTTTTAATGCACCAGGTTTTTCTTTCAAATATTTTCCCTAGCATTGCCTGTGGTCATTTATATGTCAAGCCAAATCTAGACTAGTGAGAATGTTGGCTCGTAAAATTATGTCTTAATATACGGTACATAGTCCTATAGTTTGTGGATTTATGTCTAATATTTAATATATTAAATGGTATATATCACACATTCACTATAGTCATTCATAGTATACAGCCGTTACTATAATATACAATACCGGTTCATATTGCTACTCCCAGCCTCTTGTAACTCAGTGAGAGCTGGAGCAAACTGGCTGTAAATTTCCATATCAATGGCCTGTTTGACTTTTCCCAAATGGTAGAAATAACAGCTTATTTACTCAAGTTGTTTTGGAGGTAGGAGAAGGTGGGTTCGGGATTGCTCAACTTGTTATAATGTACAGAAATGAACATTTAAAAGTCAAGTGCTGTAAAAACTTGAATGGTGAAACTATAACCACATTACGAAATAAAAGGTTTATATTTCAATTATCCACTTTTGACTCTCTTTGGAGTCCTCTACTTCAGGGACTGTCGACACTATGGTGTCTTTACAATTAAACCTTGGTGAGTCAGGAAGGTCTCATTTCACCATTGAATAGATTTTTGTAAGAAGTAAAACGTGTTTAGAGCCTATTATAAGCACCATGCGAGATTTATATAGGTTGTTGCTGCTGAGATTGTATACAAATTGGCAGAAATAAATGATTTAATAAGTATATACTGTATATATATATATATATATATATATATATATATATATATATATATATATATATATATATATATATATAATATTAGTAGGAGCACTGTATAAATATTTTGTCCTCCTCACATTGTGATTATAGTTATTCTATTAACTTTGTCATAGTATATTATCCATTGATAGTTAATAGTAATATAATTAATAGACTGTAAATATAGTCTTGTTATACTTGTATACTAATACACTTGTTCGACCTTGAACTTTAGCCTAACCAACACAAATATACACGACCAAAATTGTGACAAACAGTTGCACTCGATGTTTGTTCTTCTGTTGTGGAGTACAGCCCTGTGACCAATGTGTCTCCCTTTGTAACTACCCCACTGGCTTACCAGGAGAGAGAGAGAGAGAGAGAGAGAGAGAGAGAGAGAGAGAGAGAGAGAGAGCGAGGTAGAGAGAGAGAGAGAGAGAGAGAGCGAGGTAGAGAGAGAGTGAGAGAGAGAGAGAGACAGACAGAGAGAGAGAGAGGGGGGGGGGGATTTGTTAGTTATCCGTAATGAGGCCCCTCCCTACACCAAAGGACCTTGTTAACGATAGGGCGTGTAGGTAACCCTCTACTAATGACACACATCATCAAAGTCAAGCCAGAGGAGAAACAGGTACGGTCAAAAGTTGTGGTCTGTCTTCACAATATCAACTTTATTTACCTTCTTGATATCAGAAGGGCAACGTATAGTCGTGCGCGAAAGTTATGATATAATTTCACATGTAATATTTTCCTCTTCTTGGTATCAAAATAACATGTACAATTATCACCAAATGTTGTTCTGCATCAAAAGATGTAAACTTTTCTTACCCCAAATCTTGTCTGTTCTTACCTCAAATCCTGTCTGTTCTTACCCCAAATCCTGTCTGTTCTTACTTCAAACCCTGTTTGTTCTTACTCCAAACCCTGTCTGTTCTTACTTCAAACCCTGTCTGTTCTTACTACAAACCCTGTCTGTTCTTACTCCAAACCCTGTCTGTTCTTACTCCAAACCCTGTCTGTTCTTACTACAAACCCTGTCTGTTCTTACTACAAACCCTGTCTGTTCTTACCCCAAACCTTGTCTGTTCTTACCCCAAACCTTGTCTGTTCTTACCCCAAACCCTGCCATGTATACTGTATATTATATGTATGTACTTTTATATATATACTAGCAGGGGTACCCGGCGTTGCCCGGGTTTAAATTCTACCATAATCACCATCACTACTACCACCACTACTACTACTATAATCACCATCATCAATCACTACTACCACAATCATCACAATACTACTACCGGTACTACCATAATCACCGGCCTCGACCTCCCTGTGCCTCATTAAACGGCGACCTCGATTTCGGCCGCTAAATGACCTCCGATTTTGGATCTGACCTCATCCGTACCCCCATTTTGGGGGGCTGCGAACAACTTTCGTTCCATACACCTTTTCGATCGGAGGCCTCCTTCTGCCCCAAACGGCAATACTTTTCAGTTTTTTTTTCAATTTCGGCCTCGAAACGACCTCCGATCGTGGCCTCGCCCCCTCTATGACCTGACCCAGGTCAATTGACACCCACATGCAAAGTTTCAGCTCCCCAGGTCCAAAATTGCGGCCGCCTATGAAGAACACACAGACAAACAGACACACGAACTGATTTAATAATATATATATATATATATATATATATATATATATATATATATATATATATATATATATATATATATATATATATATATATATTCAGTATATATATAGTATATATATTTATTCATACGCAGACGACTCAACCTTACACTATTCCATTAGTTTTTCAGAACGCCCCAGCCAGCAATCCCTCAACGGCAAACGTAATGAAGCCATAGAACACTTAAATTCTGATCTAAATACTATCTCCAATTGGGGCAGAGAAAACCTTGTTACCTTTAATGCTTCCAAAACCCAATTTCTCCATCTATCTACCCGTCCGGAACTCCCAGCGGACTATCTCTTATTCTTCAACAATACAAAAATCAATCCTTCATCTTCTCTCAATATTCTTGGTGTCTCTTTTTCTTCTGCTCTCATTTGGAAGGACCATATTACCAGTCTTGCAAAGGCAGCCTCCCGGAAGCTGGATGTGCTCAACCGCCTTAGGGGGTTCTTTACCCCTGCATAGCTTCTTGCTCTGTACAGGGGCATAGTGCGTCCTTGTATTGAGTATTGTTCACATGCGTGGGGATGTTCCTCTCACACCGCTCTCCTAGACAAAGTTGAAAGGAAGGCCTTTCGTATCATTTAACTCCCGTCCACTCACCAACTCTCTGCAATCTCTCTCTCTCCGCCGCAATATTGCATCTCTCTCGCTATTCTATCACTACTATAATAATCAGTGTTCCTCAGAGCTTTCCCAGTGTATACCACCTCCTTTACGTAGGGCACTTGGTACCCGTCTTGCAACACAATCCCACCCCTACTCTGTGCAACTCTCCAACCCAAGAGTGAAACGTTACTCTCAAACTTTCTTCTATTCAACAGCTGAGCTCTGGAACTCTCTCCCAGAATCAGTCTTTCCCTCTTCCTATGACTTAAATTGCTTCAAAATCCGTGTGTCCAGGCATTTTGGCTCGAACGTCCCTTGATTTTGGCCCTGTCACTCTTTCAACTATGAGGGAGGCACTCGCTATAGGCAGTTCTGCCTTTTGTCTCCCTCACTCACATAGAAAAA
The DNA here is from genome assembly GCA_032716605.1 of Paralithodes platypus. Lineage (NCBI taxonomy): Eukaryota > Metazoa > Arthropoda > Malacostraca > Decapoda > Lithodidae > Paralithodes > Paralithodes platypus. Next base: position 3,686,217 of record CM064520.1, read on the forward strand.
AAAAATATATATATATCGATCGGTACAGAACCCTGTCTTAAAACTTGAAAGTTTTGGCGGGTGACGGAAAAGTGAGATGGCCATGAATGTTTAGGAGTGAGTGTGCACCGAGTCTTTTTCACTTTATATGCAGTCTTTTTCTCCGGTTTCCCCTTTTTTCGTGACCCAGATTCAGGCCCTCTCCTAGGTTTGATATATTGAGAGTAAGGGTAAAGGCAAATGTTATTGAGCAAATAGAGAGACACACTGGCCTGGCCAGAGAATGTTATGGTGTATTTGATGAACGTCTGGCCTTGGGAGAGAAATGTTGAGAGTGGGGTGGAGAAATATACGCTACGAGGGTATTTTTGGTGAGTGGCGGAGTGGTGTGGGAGTTTGGTGAAGGATTGGTGGGGGTGGTGGATGTGGAGAATGAGTGGAGGGGAAGTTTATGGTTTTAGTGGTGGTGGTGGTGGTGGTGCTAGTGGTGGAGAGTGTATGGAGGTGAAAGGTGTTGCTTGTAGTGGTAATGGTGACCGTGTTGTGGTGATGGTGGTGACTGAGAACTTGTGGGGGGTGTTGCTGTATGTTAGAGAGAAAGAGAGAGAGAGATTTATTTTGATTTTGCCCCGAGGGTCGAGTTTATTGAGCAGCGCCCTCCATCCTGTGAGGGGACAACCACTAGTAAGGCGATACATACTGCTCAAAGAGACATTATTCCACTGAAACAACAGCATCGTTGTCTGGTTACATATTTGTGTTTATAAATCAGGTTGGCATTATTCAGATGTGTTATTATAGTTTCCTCAATTAATTGGCACATGTGCTGTATATATTAATTAAGGAAACGAGAGAGAGAGAGAGAGAGAGAGAGAGAGAGAGAGAGAGAGAGAGAGAATTGTTATGTTCGCCCCTGACTTTTAACGAAGGACCCAATTTAGTATTTTTACCCAACCTTCTCCCAGATTGGACTGAGGCGTGTTTTTGAGGGGATTGTTAGGGAATTTTCGCATACAGGGCAACATCGAAAATGAAGGAGCATTGAGAGAGAGAGAGAGAACAGGTGCCACACATTGACAGGACCACAGAAAGCACTAATGACAGATCAATGGCATTTTTTCTTGACAGTGCCGTAGATGACGACCCTGGAACTTTAACCCTGTCAAGTACCGGCGACGTCTTTTTTATTGGATTACGGCTACATTTAGACGATTATATGAAGCTTAAGAAAGATTAATGGTAGCTAAACAGATTAATTGAGATAGTACGTAGTATTTTCATTGATAGACGTCCTTCCTAAGCTCAACAAAATCTTCAAATAGTTACCAGAATATAATATCGTCAACTATTCTGAAAGAGTTAAACTTATGTAACCTGCGGCGAGGTCTTTATGGATTACCCTCAAATATGTCGTCCCTTTAATTTGGTGATAGTTAGACGTTTCGCTCAAATAGTATGGCGATTATATGACGCTTCGGCCGATTCAGGTGTCTATTTGTAATGGGGGAGTGACAGAAGACCTACAATTTAGGGTCTGGTTGTGAGTAGTTACGCATCTCTTTCTTGGTTGTATCCATTCGGCCCCATTCAGCCTACTGTGTTAAGACATTTATCCCCATCCAGGTGTCGATTTTTTCCTGGCGAGCGATAGCGCCCAGTATTTTATGGAGAAAAACGGCTTCGTCGGAGACATTTTTCTATCGAAAAATGTACAAATTTAGCCAGCTGTCTAACTCATTATCACAAATATGGTGGCTTGCTATCGCTCGCCAGGTATAAATTGACACCTGGATGGGGATAAACGTCTTAAAGCAGTAGGCTGAACGGGGCCGAATGGATACAACCTCTAGAGAGAAAAAAAACAGGTCACCCACCTTTAATAGGCCGAGACGACCTGAAACCCCCTCTCTCTCTCTCTTCCCCCCCCCCCCCCCTTCTTGGCCAGGTTTCCTCGGGCTGGAAAATTTGAGGAGAGTTTAGGGGTTACGATAGTCGGTTTAATTTCGGCTGACGGTCAATTGAATCCCTTCGCAACTGATTTATCGGTGCTCAAGAGAAAAACATGAATCTACTTTGAATCTGTGTCGTAGAATTGCCAAGTTTTCATAATTAACAACTTATTTCGTTACAAAATCTACGTAATAACCGAGTAATCAAGATACTAACATAGCAATTTACCATTAGCTGGGAAAAACAATAAATACAATCAAAATAAACTATAGAAGGGCGACGGAGAGAGGTTGTGTAATGTGTGGCGACATAGGCTAGTGGTCCCTCCTAATCTAGATATAAAGAGGTCTGGGATGGAATACAAGAGGCGTCGCTCGGCTCACCTGGTGATATACTGTATACATATACATACTGTATATATATATAACTATTTATATAATGAAATACTTCCTTTGTTATTTGTGAATTAATTGACATCCATACCTTATTAATTAGTGAAGAGTGAATCTGTATGGTGAGAAGTGATTGGGGAATTAACCCCTTCTGTACCGCTACGTCCTCTTAACTTTATTCTGGCTACTATTAGACGATTGTATTCAGTTTCAAAAGGGCCTCGAACAATTAACGGGCTTCGAACTATCTCCCTTAAGGGGAGGTTTTTAGTTTGGTCCATAGATATCCTTCAAGCTTAAGATTACACCCCCTTGAGCTCCTTTCAAGATAAATTTGTACATTTTTCGGTAGAAAAATGTCCCGGCTGAAAGCCGGTTCCTCTTAAATTACAGGCTCGCTATCGCTCGCCAGGAAAAAATCGACACCTAAATGGGACGAAAGGTCTTAAAAGTGACATAAATGGGGTGAAACTTCTTAAAATCGTCAAAATAATTAGGCGAATGTCTTAAAATTAGAAAAGCAATGGGGCTAAACATGAAGGAGAAAGGAGTCAAGGAAAAAAATCCCTCAAGTGGACATCTCCCCTTAACCCTTTCTACTACCACGGATCCTTCATAAACTGTACAAAATCATCTAAATATTGCAAGAATGAAAGTATAAAGACGTCGCCGGCACAGAAGGAGTTAACTTATGATGTAGTGGGGTATGGACTATTTATTTTAGTCTACCATGGCATGATAATTATTGGTATAGATTTGGACCTTGATGGGTAGGTACAGTTATTACTTTATCCCTCCCTGCCTTGTATTATTTCCAAATGTATCCCTGGTGTACCGGTAGTTAAATAGGGTCATCTTTAACACAGTCATAAGAGCCGTAAGAACTTGTTCTTTAAATACACTAATAGCTAGAAAGTATATATATATATATATATATATATATATACTGTACAGTATATACGGTATATATACTGTATATATATATATATATATATATATTATACTTTATATGAGAGAGTTTTCGTAATTCAGTTCTCGTATACAAATGAATTAATGAAAAACCCATCTCCTGAGGCAGAATTCAATTAACCTCCACCTCTCTGTTCCCATCCTAGTGTGGGTGGCAGGACAGGTGGAGGTGTTTTCATCGTTATCTATATTGGTCCAGACGCTATTCATAAGATCCAGGCCAATAACAAGATGGCAGGGACGTCGGAGAGCCGATGTATGACGTATACCCTATTATATACGAGTGTTTTATCTCCCCCCCCCCCCCCCCCCCACCCACCCACCCACCCACCCATTCCCGAAGCTTTTATCCGCACCTATGATCTGGCAGGTTCTGTTGTATTGGTGTGGGGGTGAAATATATAAGATATACCTTTATCAAAATTCTGTCACGTATGATAATCTGCCTTCTCTCCAGTTACCGAAATCTGGGCATTATAGTTCCAAATGGTTGCTGAAATACAGTTGTAAATGTGGCTGTATTGGCCAACTTCGATTCTCGGGTTGTTTTGTCCAGGTTGGGTCTTGTTTTTCGAAGATCCAGTCGACCCAATTCTCTGTACGTTGCTAAGGGGAGAGGGGTCGTTTTTTCTGGCCCCCCTTCATCCTTATGCTTAGCCCCATTAGTTCTTAGATTTTAAGACGTTCAGTCCATTGATTTTGCGATGTTAAGCCATTTCGCCCCATTTCTTTGTCAATGTTAAGACTTTTCGTGTCTTTCTGGTGTCGATTTTTTTCCTGGCGTGCGATAGCGAGGCTGTAATTTAAGAGGAACCGGCCTTAGGCCGGGACATTTTTATATTGACAAATTTACAAATTTGTCTTGGAGGAGTGATTTTTAAGCTTGATGAAGGTCTAGGGAGGAAATTAAAAAGATAATAAAATCATACATAAATGAGTAAATAAATTCGCCCTTAATATGAACTTGATGGGTGAGAGAGTACGGAAATAGACTGGTGAAACGTGCCGATGTAAAGGCTTATCCCTCAATACCTACACCTGACGTCATAGATCGTATAGCTCCTCCCCCTACTGTGATGTCACGGCTTCATCGGTGGGCGATCATGTAAGGAAAACGTGATGTATTGTACTCTCTTAGGGGGAGGCATGTCGTTTTTCGGGACCCCCTTCTCTCACATGTTTATCCCCATTAGTTTTAAGATTTTAAGACGTTCACCCCATTAGTTTAAAGATTGTGAGTCCTTTTGTCCCATTTCTTCGTCAATGTCAAGACCTTTCGTGGCATTTGTGTAGATTTTTTCCTGGCGAGCAACACCGAGCTGTAATTTAAGAGGAACCGGCCTTTGGCCGTGACATTTTCTTCCGAAAAATGTACGCATTTATCTTGAAGGGTGTCTTGGGGGTGTGTTTTAAGTTTGATTGAGGTATAAGGAGCAAACTAAAATCCTCTCTTAAGATGGGGATTATTTCTCGCTAGGTAAAACAAAACGGGCTATAGGTCCCTTAATAGACGCCTTCATAGTTGCGTCTTGTGCGTTCGAGTCGCATGATAAGTGGCTTGAAATGAGGCACAGGTGTTTGGTAAGCTCAATCCAAAGCTTATATTGGCTTAAGGGGGTAGTAGTCACTTTTTCTGAACCCCCTTCTCCCTCATGTTTAGCATATTCGTTTTGAGATTTAAGACGTCCGTTCCGTTAGTTTGGCGATTTTAAGACTTTGTGCCTCCTTTCTTTGTAAATATTAAGACCTTTCGTGCTATTTAGGTCTCTATTTTTTCCTGGCGAGCGATAGTGAGTCTGTAATTTTAGAAGGAACTGGCTTTTGGCCGGGACATTTTTCTACCGAAAAATGTACAAAGTTATCTAGAAAGTTTTTTTTTTTTTTTTTTTTTTTTTTTTAGCTTGATGGAGGTCTAGCGAGGAAACTCAAAAATAAATAAATAAATATATATATAGACCAACAAAACAGGTACTACCCCCTTAACCCCTTCAGCACAATGACGTCTTGTCACCGTTGATTCTGGCTATAATTAGACGATTTTATGCAGTTTAAGAAGGACCTATGTTATTAAGAGAGCTTATAGATATTGTATTTACCCGTTTAAGTCGTACAGGTAGATTATAAGATAAAGACAATCGTTTAATGGTAATCAGAGTTACCAATTGGCGTCATCTTAGACCTGTCTAAGGCATTTGACTCACTTAACCATAATATTTTGATGAACAAAATAGAAAACATGAGTGTTAGAGGCCTTCCTTAAAAACCGTTTAGTTTTTATATTTAAAGTAGAAAGCAATTATTTGTTTACGATGGCCATACTTCTTCCCTTAGGGCTAAATGTGTACCGGTAACCAAAGGTGTGCCCCTATACATAGCAAGAAGCTGTGCGGGGGTGAAAAACCAACGGAGACAGTTGAGCACACCTAACTTTTGGGAATCTGTATTATCAAGAGTGGTAATATGATCTTTCCAAGAAAGGTCGGATGAAAAGATACACCTAGAATATTGAGAGAAGATGAAGGGTTGATTTGTGTATTGTTGAAGAATAATTGTGGAAGATTGCGACGGGTAGATAGATGGAGAAATTGGGTCTTGGAGACATTGAAAGTAACAAGATTTGTTCTGCCCTAATCTGAAATAATTGATAGATTAGAAGATAGGTGCTCTATGGCTTTGACACGTGAGTTTTGGAGTGATCATTAATGAATATTAGAAAAAAATGAATACAGGACAAGACCCTGAGGAACAACGGAATTGATAGGTTGAGGCCTGCCGATAAAATTGTCATATTTAGCTTTAAAAGGGCGATCGGGGGAAGGGCAAATATTTAGCTATGTGACAAAGTACCGGAATGTAATGAAACACTGCGTCATGGTATACTGAGAAGGCTTAACATCTAACCTGACCCCTCTGTGTGACGCGGTAACCAGCTTCCTACCTATCGACCTCTCCAGTCAAGCCTTACTAAAAATACCGTCCTCTTAATCCATCAATCAATTCCCTCGTACGTGTCCACCCTTTTGTTTTTCTATCCTTCCTTCCTCGCTGTCCACTACTCCTCCTGTATACGTATCTCCCGTGTCTCTGAAGGTTAATTGGACCTACCTCAGGGTTCAGGTACAGCAGGTAATACGCAGGGTTACCAAATCAAGCCCGCTGGATAGTAAATAAATGCCTAGGTTAGCTAGAATAACGGCCCAATAAATGCCTAGGTTAGCTAGAATAACGGCCCAATAAATGCCTAGGTTAGCTAGAATAACGGCCCAATAAATGCCTAGGTTAGCTAGAATAACGGCCCAATAAATGCCTAGGTTAGCTAGAATAACGGCACAATCTCTACAGTATCTCAAAAATGGCTCAAATCTACAGAATATCACTAGAATTCATGGAGTCAATGTGAAAACCTCTAGTAGATCTAATAGCTAAATTGGCAACAGTATACACATGTGATAAACAAGGTAGTGGTAATATGAACTATGGATACTAAATGGGGCCGAATGGATACAAACCAGAGAAACACATGTGATAAACAAGGTAGTGGTAATATGAACTATGGATACTAAATGGGGCCGAATGGATACAAACCAGAGAAAGAGAGAAAAGGAGAGAAAGATAAAACAAAAAGTAGGTGACCCCCCCCTTAAAACAACATACACTGGCTGTCAAAGAACATGTTTCATCATTGTTAAGGTGGCACTCAATATAATATTATCTATATATTATGTAGTTGTTTATAGCCTATATATATTGTTGTCAGTATTTTTATTGTATTACATATTATTAAAATTGTTGTGTCCTCTCCTACGTTATCCCTCTCATTATACCCCAGTAACGTAGAGACCCTATAGATTAAGAGATCAGTGAGCCTCCGCAATATTGGTGTCAAGGGGTGTCATTAAGGGGGGATGGTTCACTTTTTGGTAATTTGTTTTCATTCATTTAATTTTAGTTTCCTCCCTAGACCCCCATCAAACTTAAAAACAAAAAGAAAAAAAAAAGAACAGGGTCCCCCTTCAAGATATATTTGTAGATTTTTCGGTAGAAAAATTTCCCCGGCCAAAGGCCGTTTCCTCCTAAATTACAGGATCGCTATCGCTCGCCAGGAAAAAATCAACACCTACATGTCACGAAAAGTCTTAATATTGACAAAGAAAAAGGGTGAAATGTCTAAATCGCTAAACTAATGGGCTGAACGTCTTAAAATCTCAAAACTAATGGTGTTAAGCATGAGGGAGAAAGAGGGCCAGAAAAACGGCCCCTCTCCCCTTAACCTCTATAAACATTAAAACAAAAGTCCATATAGGCCTACCCATAATAAACAGTCGACAATACTGGTACAGGATATATATAGTTTGGTCTTTGGGTCAATCTTGTACATAATTATTAATATAATATCGCCCCGTGGTATCGTAATTAATATAATATCGCCCCGTGGTATCGTAATTATAATATCGCCCCGTGGTATCGTAATTAATATAATATCGCCCCGTGGTATCGTAATTAATATAATATCGCCCCGTGGTATCGTAATTAATATAATATCGCCCCGTGGTATCGTAATTAATATAATATCGCCCCGTGGTATCGTAATTAATATAATATCGCCCCGTGGTATCGTAATTAATATAATATCGCCCCGTGGTATCGTAATTAATATAATATCGCCCCGTGGTATCGTAATTAATATAATATCGCCCCGTGGTATCGTAATTAATATAATATCGCCCCGTGGTATCGTAATTAATATAATATCGCCCCGTGGTATCGTAATTAGGTCACCAACTCGAGTCCAAAGAAAGATATGGCTGATCCTTTTATACTACAAGATCTCTATTGTAGCCCCTATCACCTCAAAATTCCATCCTGATCACCACTTACCCAACTACACACACACACACACACACACCCATACACACACACACACACACACACACACACGTATGTATGTGCGTACGTACGTGTATATATGTATGTTCTGTATATGAGTAAGTAAAATAAACGTGTATATGTACTGTATATCACTTACTCTCGGTTATTTTATGATAATTTGTATTCTGCACCTGCATCATTATTGTTTTGTTTTTGTTTTTTTTGTAAACTGAGCTTACCATCTTCATATCTGTACATCTCATGTTCATCCACTAAATTGTAAAATGTGTATTTTCAGCTCATGAGGCTGCCATTCTTTAATAAACCGTTTATTATTATTATTATTATTACACACACACACACACACACACACACACACACACACACACACACACACACACACACACACACACACACACACACACACACACACACACACACACACACACACACACACACACACACCTCTATCCATCCTGGGGGCGTTAGGTTCAAACACACCCGTCCATAGGGAGAATTTCCTATCTTCATTGTGTATGCGTGTGCAATTGACCGCATGTGAGTTTCGGGTTATAAGGAAGTTGGAGCCGTAGACATCGATACTTGGCAGCAATGCAACAATAACGTGGGCTTGAAATTACTTTGGCGATTTTTAAATCATGCGACCCATTTGTTGGCAATATTATGACCTTTCATGCAATTTACAGGTGTCGATTTTTTCCTGGCGAGAGATAGAGAGCCTGAAATTAAAGAGGACCGGCCTTCGGCCAGGAATTTTTTTTACCGAAAAAAAATTACAAATTTATCTCGAAGGGGGTCTAGGGGGTGTTTTCTAACTTGATAGAGGTCCAGGGAGCACACTAAATTCCTCCCTTAAGATGGGGATGAGTCAATTTCTCTCTAGCTTAAGAAACAGCTATAGGTCCCTTAATTATTAACTAATATCGTTCTTAACACCAATAACTCCCAATGATACTAATTATAGCATTTGATCCTCCGGGGATTTGAACCCAGGACATCAAATACAGAACTTATAGTTTATACCATCAAGACAGTAAAAGATAGAGTAGGGCCTACGTGACTACGATATATAAACATTTATCGAATAGGCCTATACTGGATATCAATCTAATAAAAGGCACATGTAATTAATGTATTAATCGTGTGTTGATATAATTTTAATGGGTCAAACGGAGAACACTGTTTATATAATTATATAATTATATACTGTATATATTTTGTTTTTCTATATATTCCAACTACTCCCTCTCGGGCAAAGGCTGAGAGTCTGTACATTCTACCGCTCAACACGGTGAAGCCTGTGAGGTCTCATTCCAGATTAGGGAGTGAGACATATGAAGCACCCATTCACGGCCCAAAGCAGCCCCATCTCTGAAGCTGCTTCGCCTGTGCTTCACCGTCTCATCCCCTAGACTCGGACCCTCACTCTCTTCACGCCATCTATTGAGCAATTAACTCACTAGGCATTGACCCCCTTTAGCATATTTTGAATAGGGGAATATTCATACAGTGCTATTTAATCAGGGAACAATAAGGGTATTTATTTGGCGTTTCGGTGGGCTTTGTGGTAATGCACTGATACTAGGTACAGCACAAATCCCATCCCAATAATATCTTCCCATTGACATATCGGGATTCGAACCCGGGTCCATTGGACTACCAGTCCAGTGGCAAGACAACTACGCCACACCTCCCCTATGTACCATTTGTGTTGTGTTTTTGTGCTCAAATACAGTACCTTCGTGGCAGGTAGTGTAATAAATGCACAGTGTCGCTCCCTATAAAGGTCCACGGGTTCACGGCCTCCCATTACTGCCAGATATTACGCCCATTTCTCCGGACCATCAGAGCCCTTACAAAATTTCAAAACCTTCCATTATTATCATAATTTTTTCCTTTCACCTATGTATATTGCTCCATTTTTTTTTTTTAACTTTTTAACTTTTTAAGAGAGAGAGAGAGAGAGAGAGAGAGAGAGAGAGAGAGAGATAAAGAGAGAGAGAGATAAATAAAGGGATGGAGAGATTCAATATTGCATGTACATTACCGATATCACGCTGAGATCATCCCGCCAAAAACGGAAACATTTGGTAGAGAACTAGTAATAGAAATTCCCATAAAAGATTCGCGAGTATAGTGAAAAGCAATATATATACCATCTGAGCGAGTATTGAATATTTACTTTTCATCTCCGGAATTCTGGAGGGCCACACGATGTAAAAATATAATATGCAAAATGTTAGTTTCCCCCCCCCCCCCTTACCTTTTGTTAATCACAGTCGCTTAAACTCTGGATGGCAACGTTTCATTTCACAGTGGCTCCAATATTGTACGGGCGATATATACAGTATTTGATTGAATTCTACTGTGCTGGAGCGAAATATAACCATGCATGAATATGAATGCACACGCCCGCGACCACTCATGTTCTCTCTCTCTCTCTCTCTCTCTCTCATCTCTCTCTCTCTATATATATATTATATATATATATATATATATATATATATATATATATATATATATATACAGTATATATACCCGTACACAATTTAATATCAGCCCACTAGAGGAAAAATGGCAGTTAACCCTCTCCGCCAGATGACGCGATTTTGAGCCTATTGGGGATACTATAAAGCCTTTGTTACCATCAGGGGTATTTAGAAACCTTTAGTTTAGTTACTTCAACCTCTACAGTTGTCTTTGAGTTAGCTGTGGGCAGAAAACTAATTTTGGAGAGGTAATTATAAGAGTGAGAGAACTCTATTTCTTATTGCTAATCTGGCAACCTCTGCGTCATATGAGCGTGAAAGGGTTAAGTGAGAATAATGTATGGTGGAAGACTTATGAGTGGACGTGAGAGTTTAACCCGGCCCCCACGACCTTTGGGTTATTGCCGGAGCTGCTGGGTCAGGTCACACAGTTTGTGTTGGTGATGTAATGGTTTAGATGCTTATGTTCTGGGTGTGGTGTCCCGAGGTCGAATACCGGGTGGACCATAATTATGCTTTCATTAGTTTATTCAAGTGCATTGGAGTTTGTAGTTGATGATTAATGTTACGAACGGGGTGTTACTTAATACAAGAAGGTCAAACAAAGAATAATATTAAACAACAATAATAATACAAATATATAAATATATGGAAAATAACTAACTAAATAGAATAAAATACGATAATAATATTAATACTGCTATTACTACTACTACTACTACTACTAATAATAATAATAATAATAATAATGATAATAAAGTGGGTAGCACTTTTTAGTAGGCAGGAAAGCTAGTAAGGCATTTTTGTTAGCCTAGGGGATATACTAAAATACTTTGCTCGAAAATGGCAAAAGCAAGTTTAATCCTCAATGATAATTAAACAACATATTATCATAACACAGAACATGTCGGATCGGATAGTGTTAAAACCAGTCCTACTACAAACAAATCTAGTAATTATTTTTAGCGATTTAATGTTCAAGTTTTACTAAAAAGTTATTAATATGCATTTGAAAGTTATAAAATGGCTAGCATTCGTTTTGTTGTGTGTAAGAAGGAGACAAAAGGCAATGGTACCTGTAACAAGTGCCCCCCCCCCCCAAAGTTGGAAGAGTGCCAGGGACTCAAATTCGCCTAACTTCTGGGAGGATGTTTAACAAGTCTGGTGATATGGGTTTTCTAAGAAAGATAGAAGAAAAAGAGCATAATGCGATTTGAAGTACCGGTACTTAAGGGGAGATGGGTCTTTTTTCTGGTCCTCCTTCTCCCTCATGTTTAGCCCCATTAGTTTTCAGATTTTAAGATGTTTGCCCCCATTAGTTTGTCGATTTTAAGACCTTTTGCTCCATTTTTTTGTCAATATTAAGACCGTTCGTGCTATTTAGGCGTCTATTTTTTTTTTATTGCGAACGATATTTTGTCTACCAAAAAAATATAAACATTTATCTAGAAGGGGAATCTAATGGATGTTTGTATAAGTTTGATGGAGGTTTAGGGAGGACACTAAAATAATAATAAATACCGTATATGAAATAATCGACTTAAACATATACCCTCCTCTATCCTATCTATGTCAATTCTTAAGTGTCCAATCTTTCGTAGATTAGCGTAAATTAGGCTACGTTCTATAAGTTGCATGCTAGGTTTGTTCAATTTAAGGTACGGTACGCTGTGTTACCGGTACTTTAGGTTTGGTTGATGTATATGAGCTAAGGGTACAGCTGGGGTTTATCAGGTATCGTTAAGTTGATATGTAAGAGCTAAGGGTACAGCTGGGGTTTATCAGGTGTGTTTAGGTTTATATATATGAGCTTAGGGTACAGCTGGGGTTTGTCAGGTTTGGATAAGTTGATATATTTGAGCTAAGGGTACAGCAGGGTTTTATCAGGTGTGTTTAGGTTGATATATTTGAGCTAAGGGTACAGCTGGGGTTTATCAGGTGTGTTTAGGTTGATATATATGAGCTTAGGGTACAGCTGGGGTTTATCAGGTGTGTTTAGGTTGATATATATGAGCTAAGGGTACAGCTGGGGTTTATCAGGAGTGTTTAGGTTTATATATATGAGCTTAGGGTACAGCTGGGGGTTATCAGGTGTGTTTAGGTTGATATATATGAGCTAAGGGTACAGCTGGGGTTTATCAGGAGTGTTTAGGTTTATATATATGAGCTTAGGGTACAGCTGGGGGTTATCAGGTGTGTTTAGGTTGATATATATGAGCTAAGGGTACAGCTGGGGTTTATCAGGTTTGGTTAGGTTTATATATATGAGCTTAGGGTACAGCTGGGGGTTATCAGGTGTGTTTAGGTTGATATATATGAGCTAAGGGGACAGCTGGGGTTTATCAGGTGTGTTTAGGTTCATATATATGAGCTAAGGGTACAGCTGGGATTTATCAGGTGTGTTTAGGTTGATATATATGAGCTATGGGTACAGCTGGGGTTTTGTCAGGTTTGGTTAAGTTGATATATATGAGCTAAGGGTACAACAGGGTTTTGTCAGGTTTGGTTAGGTTTATATATATGAGCTAAGGGTACAGCTGGGGTTTGTCAGGTTTGGTTAGGTTGATATATATGAATTAAGGGTACAGCTGGGGTTTATCAGGTTTGGTTAGGTTGATATATATGAATTAAGGGTACAGCTGGGGTTTTGTCAGGTTTGGTTAAGTTGATATATATGAGCTAAGGGTACAGCTGGGGTTTGTCAGGTTTGGTTAGGTTGATATATATGAATTAAGGGTACACCTGGGGTTTATCAGGTTTGGTTAGGTTGATATATATGAGCTAAGGGTACAGCTGGGGTTTATCAGGTTTGGTTAGGTTGATATATATGAGCTAAGGGTACACCTGGGGTTTATCAGGTTTGGTTAGGCTGATATATATGAGCTAAGGGTACAGCTGGGGTTTATCAGGTTTGGTTAGGTTGATATATATGAGCTAAGGGTACAGCTGGGGTTTATCAGGTTTGGTTAGGTTGATATATATGAATTAAGGGTACAGCTGGGGTTTATCAGGTTTGGTTAGGTTGATATATATGAGCTAAGGGTACAGCTGGGGTTTATCAGGTTTGGTTAGGTTGATATATATGAATTAAGGGTACAGCTGGGGTTTATCAGGTTTGGTTAGGTTGATAAATATGAATTAAGGGTACAGCTGGGGTTTATCAGGTTTGGTTAGGTTGATAAATATGAATTAAGGGTACAGCTGGGGTTTATCAGGTTTGGTTAGGTTGATAAATATGAATTAAGGGAGCAGGGGGCTTCATTAGGTTATTATATGCCACTGTAAGGTATATTGGGGAAGGTTAAGGTTGAATGCTTTAAATTGCTGCAGCCTTTGCACTCACGGTAATTACTTGAGGTCTTTTAATATGATTGTGTGTGTGTGAGAGAGAGAGAGAGAGAGAGAGAGAGAGAGAGAGAGAGAGAGAAGAGGGGGGGGGGTGAGAGATAAGATGGGGGATATGGTTCAGGGAAGGATAGTGTTGAGAGAGAGAGAGAGAGAGAGAGAGAGAGAGAGAGAGAGAGAGAGAGTTGGTTAAAGGTGTTGGGTTGAAGGGTACGATCGGATCTACCTCGAAAACACAAGCACAAACACACACACACACACACACACACACACACACACACACACACACACACACACACACACACACACACACACAAGTTTAAACCTCGAAACCACGAAAATATGATATTTTCGCAGTTTCAAGGTTCGAACTTGGGGGTTCGTTCTCCAATTTTGGGTCCCTTACTGCAAAGTTCCATTTTCGTGTCCAGTCCAGATCTACTGTAGTCTATGGTACTATATATATATATATATATATATATATATATATATATATATATATATATATATATATATACAAGGTGTTTCAAAAATGCCTTGCATAAATTGCAGAATGAATAGACCTATCAATAATAAATATACTTTACTATGTGACGGTTTGGGAAATACCTCATTTACCGGGATATTACATATTTTAGTATAAATAGGAAAGTTTAGGGGATGAAAACGATCCGTATATTACCATCACTGCAACCTGTAACTACCAAGTTTTCATAATGATCTCCATACTTCTTAATACATTTTTCGTATTAGTTGAGTAATTGATATTATATAAACATTGTAATTTAGCGTCTGATAAAATTAAACCAAGTATAGTGCTTCACGGTAATGTGTGTATGCCACTATGCGGGACATGAGATGATGTTACGTGCTTTCTTCTCTACTTTCTCTAAGAGGTTTCCAGTGAAGGGGAGGTCTCCACTTGAGGGATTTTTTGCTTGACCCCTTTCTCCCTCATGTTTAGCCCCATTGCTTTTGATATTATAAAACGTTTGCCCCATTAGTTTAGCGATTTTAAGAACTTTCACCCCATATTAAGACCTTTCGTGCAATTCAGGTGTCGATTTTATCCTGGCGAGCGATAGCGAGCCTGTAATTTAAGAGGAACCGGCCTTTGGCCGGGACATTTTTCTACCGAAAAATGTACAAATTTATCTTGAAAGGGACTCAAGGGGGTGTAATTTTAAGCTTGATGGAGGTCTAGGGAACAAACTAAATACCTCCCCTTAAGGTTATTGCCTATGATAACACCTAATAGTATGTACATGTTCACTAACTGTAGGATATGTGATACGAAGGTGATGAGAGGTGGATCTCTGTTCTGCACTTACACTAATATACATCATAATCGTTTTATCCATATTGATAGTGAAGTCGTTTGCTGAAGTCCATTGACGTTGTCCTGAAGGGTGCTGAGGTCTGCGGCAGTGATATCAATACTGACTCCGGTGGTCGATTCATCCACATAATTCCACCTTAAGTCGTTCTTCTGCCCCCCCCCCCCCCCCCACCCCTTCTCCCTCATGTTAAGCTCCATTAGTTTTGAGATTTAAAGACGTTCGCCTCATTAGTTTGTCGATTTTAAAATATTTCGACCCATTTCCATATCAATATCAAGACCTTTCGTGCCTTTTAGGTGTCGATTTTTTCCTGGCGAACCTGTATTTTTAAGAGAAACTAGCCGGGATATTTTTCTATCGAAAAATTTACAAATTTATCCTAACGAGTCTAGGGAGTGATGTTTAAGCTTGATGAAGTTCTAGCGAGGAATTAATAGACCCCCCGCCCAAAAACAATAAAATAATAATAAAAAAAATAATAAAAAATAAATAAAAAAATAACCACTGTCCCCTTAAATGCTGTATGACTCATAGCATCGTAGATACAGCACGTGTGTGTATGTGTGCGGTACCGTATGTATTTGTTGGGGGAGTGGTTGAAGGGTGTGTTGAGTATGTGTCTGTGTGTGTCAGGTACGTGTGTCAGTGTGTGTTATTAATGGTGAAGGATGTGTGTGTGTGTGTGCCTGTGTGTGTGCCTGTGCGTGTATGTAGGGGTTCTTATTGTGAATGAATTGGTGGATTTGCTTGTATATATTATGTGTATGTGAGTGTGTGTGTGTCGGTGTTTCATTGTTATTGAGAGAGAGAGATAGAGTGAGAGTGAGTGTGAGTGAGTAAAGTGTGTCAGACTCACTCCATCCTGACTAATGCATTTTTGAGAACCGGTGGTGTGGCTCTATTCTCTCTCTCTCTCTCTCTCTCTCTCTCTCTCTCTCTCTCTCTCTCTCTCTCTCTCTCTCTCTCTCTCTCTCTCTCTCTCTCACACACACACACACACACACACACACACAACACACACACACACACACACACACGCACACATACACACACACTCAATAAATCTCTTATCAACCACCCACTCTCCATTCTCAATATTTCGTCCTGACCTTTTCAATAATATTCAGTCTCTAAATAATTGGCCCTCCATTATATTAACTAATAGCGTATTGAACTAGTAAGTATGTTAAAGGGGTCGAAAGAATTATTATCTTTAATTTAATAGCTGACTGAACTACTGTAGTAATGAATTGTTAAACGAGGTGGTATAATTGAGTGAAAATAGTGTATTATTGAGAATTGGGTGATGTGGGATTTAATTATTGTTGTCTGTTCCGTGTAGGCTAGGGACACAAGGAAATGGTTTAGTATATACCGTACTCTCTATCTATCCATCTATCTCTATCTATCTATCTATCTATCTATCTAGCTATCTATATCTCTGTCAGCTAGTGTTGGTTCGGGGAGTGACTAAAAAAACTAAGTTATGAAATAGTTCTATGTGAATTTTTTGTTGCATCAATGCAGAAGAACTGATTGGATTAGTACTGTATGTAATGCCAATTTAATATGAAGTTATTATGAACCGACAATAGTACCTATAACATTGACTTACAGTATAATAATGAAGTTAGTGGTTAGAAATTCGAATTCCAGAAGGCATGATACGGGTGGATGGGACTCGTTAGCCTTGGTCGGCAACTCATCTAGGGGAGACAACCTTATACAAATATGGGTGGATGGGACTCGTCAGCCTTGGTTGGCAACCTGTCTAGGGGAGTAAACCTGATACAAATCCGTACTGCTTACTAAGGGTAAGGCAGGTTAGTGGATGGATTAGCCGAACACCACTGTAGAAAAATAGTGCTAACAAGATACACAGAGAGCCTCGGAGTCGGACGGATCCTAAATTGGGTGGTCAATCCTGTAAGTCCTTCACTAAACTGGCTCGGGTTGTCCCTCTCACAGGGAATAGGTCCGCTTGGGGGCTTTCTGTGTATGGCCACCCTCGTAAGGGGAGTAAGGCGTCCGGCAATAGATAGCTAGATAGATAGACGATAATTAATATAAATGCACGGACTGATCACGTGTTTTGTCACGTTATTACATTTACGGAATCTGGTTTATCAGAGTATATTTATAATGCATTCGTGGAAACTAATATCCCTCACATCAATTATTGTAATGTAAGTTCCATCCGTAAATGTTTCATGCTGGCTGTAATTACATGGATGGAAACATGAGAATTCCACGAAAGTTTATTAGTGACTGCTGCATGTAATAGTTTATTAGTGACTGCTGCATGTAATAGTTTATTAGTGACTGCTGCATGTAATAGTTTATTAGTGACTGCTGCATGTAATAGTTTATTAGTGACTGCTGCATGTAATAGTTTATTAGTGACTGCTGCATGTAATAGTTTATTAGTGACTGCTGCATGTAATAGTTTATTAGTGACTGCTGCATGTAATAGTTTATTAGTGACTGCTGCATGTAATAGTTTATTAGTGACTGCTGCATGTAATAGGAGAGATGAGCCATTTTTCTAGTCCCCTTTCTTCCTCAATCTAATCCCCATTAGTTTTGAGATTTTAAGACGTTTGCCCCATCAGTGTGTCGATTTTAAGACCTTTCGCCCCATTTCTTTGTCAATTTTTAGACCTTTCGTGCCCTTTAGGTGTCTATTTTTTTCCTGGCGAGCGAAAGCGAGCCTGAAATTGTGGAGGAACCGGCCTTTGGCCTTAACATTTTTCTACCAAAAAATGTACAAATTAATCTGGAAGGGGGATCTAATGGTATGTTTTTTAAGTTTGATGGAGGTCTAGGGAGGAAACTAGAAAATAAATGAATATATAAATAAATAGACCCAAAAAATAACCACTGTCCCCTTAAATAACCACTGTCCCCTTAAATAACCACTGTTCCCTTAAATAACCACTGTTCCCTTAAATAACCACTGTCCCCTTAAATAACCACTGTCCCTTTAAATAACCACTGTCCCTTTAAATAACCACTGTCCCTTTAAATAACCACTGTCCCCTTAAATAACCACTGTCCCTTTAAATAACCACTGTCCCCTTAAATAACCACTGTCCCCTTAAATAACCACTGTTCCCTTAAATAACCACTGTTCCCTTAAATAACCATTGTTCCCTTAAATAACCACTGTCCCCTTAAATAACCACTGTCCCCTTAAATAACCACTGTCCCCTTAAATAACCACTGTCCCCTTAAATAAGTACTGTCCCCTTAAATAACCACTGTCCCCTTAAATAACCACTGTTCCCTTAAATAACCACTGTTCCCTTAAATAACCACTGTCCCCTTAAATAACCACTGTTCCCTTAAATAACCACTGTCCTTACACAGAACTGTCTTAATAAACCACTGTCCCTTAAATAACCACTGTCCCCTTAAATAACCACTGTCCCTAAATAACCACTGTTCCTTAAATAAACCTTAAATAACCACTGTCCCCTTAAATAACCACTGTCCCCTTAAATAACCACTGTCCCCTTAAATAACCACTGTTCCCTTAAATAACCACTGTCCCCTTAAATAACCACTGTCCCCTTAAATAACCACTGTCCCCTTAAATAACCACTGTCCCCTTAAATAACCACTGTCCCCTTAAATAACCACTGTCCCCTTAAGCAGAACACCTTTCTATGTTTTCAATTAATATTCTGCTTCTGGTGTTATGATCACTGGCAGTCTAGTTTATTCAATGTGACAGGTCTAGAAATCCTGAAACCCGACCTCAACTCAAAAAGGACTTGAATAATCGAACGTTTCTAACTACTTGGGAAGAGTCAACCAGTAAATTGGTGTTAGCATTTACAATAATGATTCTGCTGCAGCCATTTCTGAGTTCCAAGAGGCTAGGAATTGCAATATCTAGCCTCGTCGAAATTAACTCACTATCCAACAAATCTTACGCATGAAAAAATAAAAAAAAAAACGACAGGAATATTCAGAATACTTCGGAGTCTTCAAGATTCTAACATTCAAAGTATTAGTGTCTCTGCAATATGATAATTACATTTCCAAACTCTTTGAGCGTAAACGCAATGTTGATAAACAGATTGATAATTGACAGTGTACCTCAGTGTTATCTATGTATCTATCTATCTATCTATCTGTCTGTATGTCTATTTGTCTGATATTTATGTCTCAATCTCTCTATCTGTATGTCTATTTGTCTGTTATTTGTCTCAATCTGTTATTTGTCTCAATATCTATCTGTATGTCTATTTGTCTGTTATTTGTCTCAATCTTGCTATCTGGATGTCTATTTGTCTGTTATTTGTCTCAATCTTGCTATCTGTATGTCTATTTGTCTGTCTTGTCTTGTTGTTTGCCTGTCCCTCTGTCTTCCTTCATTTATGTACCTTGCCTAGCTGTCCATATAATTCAGTCCTCCCTCCCTCTCACTACTGGCCATTTGCATTACTCTCTCTCTCTCTCTCTCTCTCTCTCTCTCTCTCTCTCTTCCTCCTCTCTCCTCTCTCTCCTCTCTTCATGTTTTGTGGAAACTGTTTTCACATACAGTATAACATCGGTTTTACTCGGAATAAAAATCCCTCAGAAGTTGTAAACAGTTCTTCAGTAGAGCAGTTTAAGAAGAGAGTAGATAGTATTTTGCACACACTGTAATGAGTGTAGTGCACTAAACAGTTTCTTTCCTTCCAGTTTGAGTATCTCCCCGAAATGGACAGCCGAGTACTATCTCTTGTAACCTCTCGTCTCCTCCTCTCTCTCTCTCTCTCTCTCTCTCTCTCTCTGTAATGGCGTCTGTAATTTCCTTCCATAACAGAGAGCCGGAGGGGTGTTTTCTCTGCCACCCTTCACACATTCATAACACATGGATACATACACATATGCACACAGTCGCGTTCATATACCGGTACACACAATCATACGCACGCACACACTTATTTACAATTATGATACACACATAAACGTAGGCACATACAATACAATTCATACATATTATAATATACGCACATACACACTCATTCACATACAGTTGCTACACATACAGTACACACATAAACATAGTCACGTATACATTAATTTACACAAGTTGATATACATATACAGTTTAGCATAGGCTACACACATACTGTATAGTAAAACATGCATGTGAGGTTAGACAATGTATACATATATATTCATGCATACTTATGAATTCACATTCCGTACAGTACATTGAATTCCCTCCATATATAAGATCTAGGTTAAGTCTGTGTATTTTCAGCCTGATTGGCTGCCTGCTTGAAATAAACTGTTACGACCTGGCACTCGGGTACACAAGGGCTCTCAATCAGGACTCTAATACGGCTCGCTGCCACAACGGAAACACACGATCCCAACCCCTGAGTACTGCCAGCCGAACAAAAAACACCAATACCCTCCAGAGTTCAATCTGCTATAACGGGGTATACAAGAACTCGGTACTAGTGTTCAACAACAGACTAATAAAGAGACAGGAATTCTCTAGTCTGGTCAACAATCAAACAAAGAAGTAAGAAACAACAACACCAAAGAATAGTGTTGGCCGAAGCCGAAGTAATCCACCCTTGACTAAGAACTTAAGAAGTCCTCCACCCTCTACTTCGGATCGGCACTATTACGTTACGTTAATTAATAGTCCTTAAGCATCGAGCAAGGAATCTTCTGAAAAAAGTTAGATGCTTCTCGGATGCTCGTAAGAAGTACGTATCGGATTTTGAACAGTAATTCAATAAGAAAAACACTGGCAATTAAATACTATTACAGGTTTAAATTGGCATAAGAATAATTAAAAGAATATGCAATAGTAAATGGCAAACATTAAAAAGAAGTACTCCGCAAATGCAACGGCAATAGCCTACTCGGATTGTGCTCGTGGGCCACTAATCACTAAAGTAGCCAAGCTTGCAACACATGAAATCAATAGTGCATAAACAATATCATACATAAGGAAAGCTTCAATACTATTCTGTATCTACTAATCGAGTAAAGTCTAGCTGGGGTACTGTGGGCAAAAGGTAGCAGTGACTGAGCAAAAACGGCTCGTAGCCTAGCGAAGTCCTCACAACTGTTTAAAGTATTACGTTAACACTAACAAGTGCACTTTGAGAAATCCAGATCCCTTGTATCTGGTTTTCTCCCGGCTCCTTGACAAAGTAAAAACAAGCTGTTAATAAAATTCAGGGTGGTTAGGCTCTTGCCCTCACGCACTGTAAATTATTAACTCAACACAGTCAGCCGCGAAGACAACCTAGGCTTCACTGAACCGAAACGAGTATGCAGGTTTATCGCTTAACCACTGCATCAAACAACAACTCGTAACACAGAAAAGCCTTACCCCAGTCTAGCATTACCTAGACTAGCAGAAACCAGGAATAATAATAATAACACACAGGGAAATGCATAGACAAGTGCAACAAACATAAATCAATCCTATTCTAAGTTAACCCTTCCAAAATAGGCTATCTAATAGGCATGTATCTCATGAGAACTCAAGCGATAATACGTTGGCTGACTAGCTCTGCACCAACGGGACCATGGAAGTTAAAAAGGGTAGGGAAAAGAGGAGATAAGAATGTAAGGTAGTAGAGAAAGTTCACATCAGTCAGAAGAATATATATAGTTAGCAAGGGAAATGAGAAGTCGCTCTGCCTAATGAGTTCTGATCAAAAAATGGCTAGACTTCCCTTTTTATACTCGGCCCTCTAGTGAGCCCAACGTGAACTACTAAGGACCGCCCACTGACAATCATTACGTAATTTCTCTCTCTCCTCTGGGATAGACAAAGGCTTTCCTAGCACTGAGGGGAGGGGGGAGGGGGGGGGGAGTGCTAGTGAGTTAGGCCCACCTCCCGCATGGCGCACCCACTGACCCCCAACTGTGGCTGCCGCTTCTCCCATCATTACAAATAAGTTTTACACACAATACTTATAACTAATGATATAAAATAGAACTCGTTGACTCAGATGAAAACAAAATACATATTCATATTACTTATAGTACAACGGCTCACATGAACTAAGTTAGGAAACTCTACATAGACTACAGCCAAAGTTCCTGCCCTGACGATCCTAGCGAGAGTGGGGCATGACTAGGCGTTCTGTACAGCATGCTCACACTGGACATGCGTCACACCTCCCCCAAGATTTTACTTGCTCAACCCTGAGCTAAAATCTGACAAACACAGAACCCCATCAAGCCCCTCACACCCAGCGACCCAGCGACCGCATGGCACTAAAACAAAGCTGAGTTTATCACCAAAACGCATCTTATTATTAACCAAAAATTCACATTTTATAACTCCTCCCAACAATAGCAAAAAGACACAATATCATGCTCCCAGAGCGAGCTTACAGCAGCTCAGCCGTTTGATAGTTTGTGGACTACTCAAACTCTATAGGCTATGACAAACTTATACGATTACCTATATCAAAAGAAAGAGTTTTTTATATGATTTTTATATTTTAATATGTTTTTCCCGGCTGCACTATAAGGGCAGCCTATTTTCCTCCACTCAAACCCACACACCTGTGATAGCCTACGACTGATCATCCACCCTTGATAAACAATCCGCGATCACATTGTCACATCCAGCAATATGACGGATGTCCAGGTTATACTCCTGCAACATCAAAGACCACCTGGTCAGTCTCATATTGTGATTGTGAAATTGATTCAGGAATCTCAAAGGGTGATGATCAGTGTAGATAACCACGACTGGGCCATAGGCTGGAACATACACCTCGAAGTGCCTGAGCGACAGCACAATCGCCAGTAATTCCTTTTCTATTGTAGAATAGTTCTTTTGTGCAGCATTGAACTTCTTAGAAAAGAAACTTACTGGGTGTTCCACACCTTCATTGTCTGTCTGTAGCAAGACGGCACCAGCCCCTACACCACTAGCATCTGTTGCCAGCTGAAAAGGCCTGTTAAAGTCTGGGGCCCTGAGTATCGGGTGAGTACATAGCAAATGTTTCACCAAAGTGAAAGCCTTTTCACACTCAGGTGCCCACAAAAACTTTTTGTCTTTAGATAACAAATCTGTGAGAGGTGCCAACACCGTTGAGTAACCTTTTATGAAGCGTCTGTAGTAGCCTATCATACCCAAGAATCTCATAATCTGCTTCTTGGTTGTTGGGTGCGGAAATTTATTGATAGCCTGTACCTTGTTCTGAGGAGGGCACACCTGTCCCCTTCCCACTACAAACCCAAGGTACTGCACAGTGGCTTTTACGAAGTCACACTTTGCCAAATTTACTACCAGACCTGCTTCACTAAGTTTCCGGAACAAGGTCTCAAGGTGCTCACAATGGCTCTCAAAGTCGTCATCATAAATGATTACATCGTCCAAATATACGGTGCAATTTGGAATGTCCTTTACAATTTCATTCATCAGGTTCTGAAACGTTGCTGGTGCATTCTTAAGCCCGTAAGGCATAACATTGCACCGGTAGGTACTCCCGTCCACAACAAAACCACATACCTCTTTAGCACGCTCGGACAAAGGTACTTGCCAGTAACCTTTTACTAAATCTACTTTAGACAAAAAACGAGCATTACCAATTTTGTCAACACTATCATCAACCCGAGGAAGAGGATATGGGTTAGTTGGAGTCAAACCGTTTAACCTACGGAAATCAATACAAAAGCGTACCTTGCCATCTGGCTTAGGCTGCAGTGTTACAGGGGAAGTCCACTTAACTGTGCCTTTCTCTATCAACCCTCTACCGAGCATATACTCCAACTCATCCCTCAGAGCTGGTAGTTTTATGGGGGGCACACGGTACGGGATTGACTTAAAGGGTAGATGGTCCCCCACGTCAACATCATGCATAGCCTGAGTAGTGAGGCCTGGGTGTTCAGCAAATACAGTGGGGTATGAACCGAACAACTGACGGATAGCATCAAACTGCGGCTCAGGCAAATGAGCTATAGCCTCGTCAGCCCTTAGGCTCGAGTTCCCCGCCCACTGATCCGCTGAAACATGTTGATCCCAGCTATCCTCCTCTGAAGCTTGACTGTCCCCCTCTCCTTCTCCACCACGGCCGCAACAAGCCAACACAGGGACAGTGAGAGGCTCAGAGGGGCGCCTCACATACTCTTTAATAAGGTTCACGTGACATAACTGGTTCTTTTTCCTCCTGTCTGGAGTGGCAACAAGGTAATCTAAGTCTGAAATTTTTTCTACAATTTTATAAGGTCCAGTGTACTTCGCAGAGAGGGGGTTACCAACCAAAGGCAACAAAATTAATACCTCTTGTCCTACAGTGAACTTCCGGAGCCTCACTTTGCGATCATACCTGTCCTTCATCAAAGCTTGTGATTCTGTCAAATTTCTACCTGCCATCTCCAGACTCTTAAGCATGCGCTCACGGCTTTCAAGCACATACTTTAATAATGGACAAGGCTGCACAGTCCCCTCCCAAATTTCTTTCAGCATGTTAAGGGGGCCCCTGACACGGTGTCCAAAAATCAGCTCGTTTGGACTAAATCCCAGGCTCTCACCAGGTACCTCCCGAGCAGCAAACAGCACATAAGGCAATCCAAGATCCCAATCCATACCGTTGTCAGCACAATAACACCTGAGCATGCTTTTAAGTGTAGCATGCCACCGCTCAAGCACCCCTTGACTCTCAGGGTGATACGCTGACGATACTACTGCTCGTATCCCATGCTGTTGCATTGTTTGCTTGAACATGTTGGAGGTGAAATTAGATCCCTGATCAGACTGAATCTCCTCCGGGTACCCGTACCTTGAGAAGTACCACAACAAGTTACTGACTACCGTCTTAGCCATTCCATTTTTCATAGGGTATGCATCGGGGTATCTAGTGGCAACATCCATTATGGTTAACAAAAATTTATTTCCCGCCTTAGTGGGAGGGAGTGGACCAACCATGTCAACAATAATTTTACTAAAGGGTGGCCCAATCACAGGAATAGGGTGTAACGGAGCCTTAGGAATAACTTGGTTCGGTTTCCCGACACGTTGACAAATATCACAGGAGTTTATCCATGACTGCACATGAGACTTCATCCCCGGCCACCAAAACAATTTCCCCAAAGCCGCCACCGTTTTTCTCACCCCTAGATGTCCTGCCAGTGGTGTCATGCGCCAACCTCAGTAGGCTATCCCTGCACTCCCGTGGCACCACCAACTGGTCCACTACTCCGGACCCCTTTTGCCAACTACGTTTAGGGTCTTGAAAACGCCTATAAAGGATGCCTTCTAAATAAAAAAAATCTCCTGGCTGTGCATCGCCGTCCTCGTCGAGCTCTACAGCTCCATTAGCACACGTTTGGAGCTCAGGGTCCTCTAGTTGCAACCGACTTATATCTGAGGGTGCCAAGCGATCTAACTGCTCCCGGAGCAATGCATGACCTTCCCCGATACTGGGCTGCTCCCTCTGTCTCTCTCGATGTACATAACGTTGCTGTCGTGGAGACTCGTCATGCCCAGCCTCGTCACTCTCGATGACAGGCCCAGGGGCTACTCCAGAATTAAGTAATGGTGCTAATACTGAATCACCCAGGAGAGCCGCCGAGTCAAAACTCTTAAAACCAACTCCAGCTTTAGCCTCCTCCTGTTGATCGTTCCTCCGCTGGTCTGAAGGCGGAGGACTAGGCTGTGACACTTTAGCTGCCCGAGCTCGGGTGACAACACACGCCATGGGTTGTGTCTGGCACCGCTCGACCCACTCTTGCTCTTCCCTACTCACGTCGGCCGGCCTCTCGGCAACGACTAAGGGTAGAACCTCGGAAGCGGGCATTGCAAAGTCGTTGCCGAGAAGAAGGTCGACGCCCTCCACTGGCAGTTTCTCCACAATCCCGACATCCAATTCACGTGCCACACCATCCACCTCCAACTCCAACCGCACCAGCGGGTATGACCGAGTTGCATTAATACCCTGCACCACTACCACCCGAGCCGCGTTTATAGGGTAGCCAGTCAAGTTTTTCATCAGAGTCTGGGAAGCACCTGTATCACGCAAGACCTCTACTCCATGCTTGCGCCCCGCCCACATCACGCAACCCCGCCCTCTATGGTCGCAAAAAACATCCTGAGCAGGGTTCGAGCCTCCCAGGTGCTTCTGCATTGGCTGTGCCTCAGCCTCTGACGAACTGCCCCAGGCAAACTCAGATGACTTCGGAGACACACCAATGTTGCAGGCCAAAGACACAGCTGCTGTAGGTGGTTTGCTAGGACAGACTCTTGCAAAGTGCCCCTTTTTATGACAATGATAACACTCCACCTCCCCTTTGGGCTTCCCTTGGTACTGGGAAGGGCCCGGCCCCTTCTTAAATGGGACGGTGCTAGTCTTGTGGTCAGTCTTGGTATCATGGCTCTTGTACTTGTTTGCATAAGGTATATCACTAACTCGGGGGGGTGGGGCGTCACGCCCCTTGTTACCTGCCTCACTACGCTGGGCAGACCCGCACCCACGAATTAGTGATAGCCGGAGGTCAGCCATCTCAGCTGCCTCCTGTAGAGTTTTTGGGTTCTTTTCTTTAATAGTTAAAGTCATTTCTGCACCAGTACACTTATAAAACTGCTCGAGCAGAAACAGCTCAGTCAACTGTTCGGCCGTCTCAGCTTTCTCAGAACGTGTCCAGTTTTTAAGTGCATCTTTTAAGTCCCGGGCATGTTCAAGAAAGGTCACCTCCCTAGTCTTTGTAACACCCCGAAACTTCAATCGATATGTTTCCGGTTGCAACTCGTATGCCCGTAGGACAGCTCTCTTCAATTCTGGGTAGTCAATGCAAGACTCTAAAGGCAGTGCATCATAAGCCTTCAGACCCTTACCCGTAAGTCTTGAGGAGACTAGAGCTGCCCACTTCTCTTCAGGCCAATTATGCTCCCTACATTTCTTCTCCAAACGATTAAAAAATTCTGTGACTTCAGTTTCACTAAATACCGGCACCAATTTGACTAATTGGGCCAAGGACTGTTCTCTTACTTGGCCCTCACGGCCCATCCAAGTCCCTGTCGACTCTGCACGAGACTTATCTAAATCTAATTTAGCACAATATTTCTCCGAGTCGTACTTAAGCTCAGCCTCATGCCTCCTAACCTCAATCTCATGCCTCCTCGTCTCATCCTCCTGCCTCCTGGTCTCATTTTCATGCCTCCTGGTCTCATCCTCCTGCTTCCTAGCCTCAATCTTAGCAAGCTCAAGTCTAAATACCATATCTGGAGACAGACAGGAAGAGGGAGCTGCCACTACTGAAGGAGGGGGGGCAAAAACTGGGGAACCACCATGTGCACCACCCGAGGGCACTCCAATCTGCCAATTCTCATCCCTCTGTGGGAGAGTGCTAACCTCCGGTAACTGAGTGGACGGCACTGTGGGAGTCGAGTGAGAGGGGATCTGGGGAGGAACCCCCCCAAACGCCCTCTCCTCCGAAACCCCATGTCGCCCACGCAACACCCAGGAAATCAGCTCCCCCTTGGACATCCCTACTACATTGGAAATTCCCAAAACCTTGGCTATCAGGTGCAAGCCACAAACATCCACCCCAGTCAGCCTCTCCTCCGTCACGTGGTACCGCTTACTCACAAAAACTCTAGCATCCTCCTCACTGGTTACTAACGGCACACCTTCAAATGGCATCTCTCGCTCATCGTCAGTGCTAATGCACGACATACTGAAGTCCACAAAAAAATTCTCGAGACAAAAGTGTTTAACTTCCTATGCAAGCACTAATTACTAAATTAACTGGAGTCTCTTAAATGCTTTACTAATTGCCATACAAAAACAAATATTCTTCAATATGCACGCTAAAATACAAACAAACAAATGTTGTACAACTCTGCAAAAATTTATACTGTTCACAAAATCCTAAGCAAGGTCGCCATTTGTTACGACCTGGCACTCGGGTACACAAGGGCTCTCAATCAGGACTCTAATACGGCTCGCTGCCACAACGGAAACACACGATCCCAACCCCTGAGTACTGCCAGCCGAACAAAAAACACCAATACCCTCCAGAGTTCAATCTGCTATAACGGGGTATACAAGAACTCGGTACTAGTGTTCAACAACAGACTAATAAAGAGACAGGAATTCTCTAGTCTGGTCAACAATCAAACAAAGAAGTAAGAAACAACAACACCAAAGAATAGTGTTGGCCGAAGCCGAAGTAATCCACCCTTGACTAAGAACTTAAGAAGTCCTCCACCCTCTACTTCGGATCGGCACTATTACGTTACGTTAATTAATAGTCCTTAAGCATCGAGCAAGGAATCTTCTGAAAAAAGTTAGATGCTTCTCGGATGCTCGTAAGAAGTACGTATCGGATTTTGAACAGTAATTCAATAAGAAAAACACTGGCAATTAAATACTATTACAGGTTTAAATTGGCATAAGAATAATTAAAAGAATATGCAATAGTAAATGGCAAACATTAAAAAGAAGTACTCCGCAAATGCAACGGCAATAGCCTACTCGGATTGTGCTCGTGGGCCACTAATCACTAAAGTAGCCAAGCTTGCAACACATGAAATCAATAGTGCATAAACAATATCATACATAAGGAAAGCTTCAATACTATTCTGTATCTACTAATCGAGTAAAGTCTAGCTGGGGTACTGTGGGCAAAAGGTAGCAGTGACTGAGCAAAAACGGCTCGTAGCCTAGCGAAGTCCTCACAACTGTTTAAAGTATTACGTTAACACTAACAAGTGCACTTTGAGAAATCCAGATCCCTTGTATCTGGTTTTCTCCCGGCTCCTTGACAAAGTAAAAACAAGCTGTTAATAAAATACAGGGTGGTTAGGCTCTTGCCCTCACGCACTGTAAATTATTAACTCAACACAGTCAGCCGCGAAGACAACCTAGGCTTCACTGAACCGAAACGAGTATGCAGGTTTATCGCTTAACCACTGCATCAAACAACAACTCGTAACACAGAAAAGCCTTACCCCAGTCTAGCATTACCTAGACTAGCAGAAACCAGGAATAATAATAATAACACACAGGGAAATGCATAGACAAGTGCAACAAACATAAATCAATCCTATTCTAAGTTAACCCTTCCAAAATAGGCTATCTAATAGGCATGTATCTCATGAGAACTCAAGCGATAATACGTTGGCTGACTAGCTCTGCACCAACGGGACCATGGAAGTTAAAAAGGGTAGGGAAAAGAGGAGATAAGAATGTAAGGTAGTAGAGAAAGTTCACATCAGTCAGAAGAATATATATAGTTAGCAAGGGAAATGAGAAGTCGCTCTGCCTAATGAGTTCTGATCAAAAAATGGCTAGACTTCCCTTTTTATACTCGGCCCTCTAGTGAGCCCAACGTGAACTACTAAGGACCGCCCACTGACAATCATTACGTAATTTCTCTCTCTCCTCTGGGATAGACAAAGGCTTTCCTAGCACTGAGGGGAGGGGGGAGGGGGGGGGAGTGCTAGTGAGTTAGGCCCACCTCCCGCATGGCGCACCCACTGACCCCCAACTGTGGCTGCCGCTTCTCCCATCATTACAAATAAGTTTTACACACAATACTTATAACTAATGATATAAAATAGAACTCGTTGACTCAGATGAAAACAAAATACATATTCATATTACTTATAGTACAACGGCTCACATGAACTAAGTTAGGAAACTCTACATAGACTACAGCCAAAGTTCCTGCCCTGACGATCCTAGCGAGAGTGGGGCATGACTAGGCGTTCTGTACAGCATGCTCACACTGGACATGCGTCACAAAACCGATTATTATAAGTATTAATATTATTACACACACACACACACACACACACACACACACACACACACACACACACACACACACACACACACACACACACACACGTTTACACACACACACGTTTACACACACATATAGCCTACACACACTTATACAAACACATCTTTACACACACCTATCCAAATAAATACTCATCTTTTCACTCAAGCATATATATAGACACACACACACACACACTTTCTCATAATCACGCATGGTTTCCCTTCCTTCCCTTCGTTCCTGCCCATACAATCATATGCTCTTTCCCAAGCACTGATATGTGTGTGTGTTTGTGTGTGCTGATTTATTGTTCATGTGCATCCCTGAGGCTGAAAATCTACAGAATATTTCTCAACCTAGGTACAGTACAATGCTTATTCTACCTTAACTACGAGGTCAAATGCGACCTTTGGCGACCATGAGGTGCCTGAGTTCCCACCATAGTAAATACACAGATGCGCTGGTGAAACTACGAGTAGGCTAATGCAAATGTGTGTGTGTCTGTGTGTGTGTGTGTGTGTGTGTGTTTGTTTGTGGGTGTATGTATGTGTATTTTGTTCTATGTTCCAACTCTATCTCCGGACACAGGCTAACAACCTGTAGATTCAACCGCTCAACACAGTGAAGATGGTGAGTGAGACATCGAGACAGTTTGAGTGTTGCAAGCGGCTTATTCGTTGTCCTGCCTTTGTAGAATTACGATGCCTGATTGGCTCCTCGTGGCCCGTTGCAACTCTGACTCCTTGAAGCTGCATCTCCACTGTCTCATCTTAGGCTTTGTGGTGATGCGCTGAAACTAAGTACAACACAAATTATATCCCAATTACATCTTCCCATTGACACATCGGGATTTGAACCCTGACCTTATGATTACCTGTCCATTAGCAAGACACTCGACCTGTTCAGTATATATGTGTGTATGTGTGTGTGAATGTTTGTGTAGGTTTATGTATATATTTATATGTGTATGAGAGAGAGAGAGAGAGAGAGAGAGAGAGAGAGAGAGAGAGAGAGAGAGAGAGAGAGAAGATAATTTGCATGGAAATATGAGGCTCAGGTGCGCGCAATTTACTAAGCATTTAATTAACATAATGCTGATGACATATCTTGGGTGCAGGATCCAGAGAGCTTCATAATCTATCTATCTATTTATTGCCTGACGCTGCGATCCCCGAAGGGGTGGACACGAACGAACCGCCCCCATGCATCACCAGTAGAGCGGCCCATACTGACGATCTGAAAGTAGATTATGGCAGTACTTCTTTGATTTCCCAAGGAATGGGGATATATATATATATATATATATATATGAGAGAGAGAGACCTGTATATATATATTTAGTTACCGGTATGGCAATAGTATACATTATTTCATGATTGTTTCATGACAGACACAATTATCAGAAAACAATTAGTTGATTACTAGCGTTTTGAAATATGGAAATATATTAATTGTTGGAATATATGAATATCAATTAGAAAAGTTCAAAGCAGAAATTCCCCCTTTGACTAATATTTCACCGATTGATGCTGGGTTAACTCAGGCGTCATTCACACTATATATAATTTCCAATATACCAGCCAACTAATATTTTGTCTTAACGCTCTCACTCTACGATGACGCATTCTTTTCTTTTATCATGGTTGTTGTTAGACGACTTTGTTGAGTATTTAGGAAGGTGTGTGGCAGTAAAGCCTGTGTCCCACATACAGGAATGTTGCCGTGGGTGGTTACGATGTAGCTGGAAATTGGCGTCGGGGCAACGACGAGCTGTGATTGGCATGCGCCTTTTGACACACGTGGTGCAAGGTAAGACTATAGTATATTGACTGTAAGTAGGCGAGAAATCATGTCCTCTATCCTCTGTAACTCAAAAAGGGCCAGATCAAATTGGCTGTAAATTTCCACATCTGAATATTCCTTGACTGATTCTTCCCAAATGGTAGAAATGTTAGCTCGATTACGCTATTCGTTTTTTAGTTACAAAGGTTAGGGTTCATGATTTTTCGCCTACTTGCAGCGAATAAACTATAGTGTGCCGAAATGTTCATGTTGCTTTTAATTTTCGTGGTATCGTCTGGATGCTAGTGAGGACGGCCCTCCGTTGGAAATACGTCACAATAACAACCGGGTGCACTAGGGTGCGTTGGTGGGGTCGAGGGTTGGACGCACAGGTATCGGTGACGCACCCATGTTCCGACGTGGCAGGGCCAGGTATAGCCCCTTTTATACACCTCTGCGGGTGTCGTAATATATACACTAACCACAGACGTACGAACTGTCAAATTTCCGTTGGTCATGTCCTCGGCCTCGTTGGCGTTTTGTCTGCGTCCGTCGTTTGTACTGTATATCGGCCCAGACCATTCGTAATTTTCCTACAATTGTCGAATCCCATCTCTGTTGTTACTTCGTCTTTTCTCCGTCGATATTACGTCCTTCCGCCATCCTACATCATTACAAATCATGGTAAATCGGTCCGGACGCGATTTTTTGACGAAATCGCGGCCACCCACGGCAAAATTCCTTTATATGGTGTGTGTATATGTGTGTGTGTGTGGGGGGGGGGTGTTTGTGTATGTGTGTTTGTGTTTGTGTGTGCGTGTGTGTGTGTGTGTGTGTGTGTATGTGTGTGTGTATGTGTGTTTGTGTGTGTGTGTGTGTGTGTGTGTGTGTGTGTGTGTGTGTGTGTGTATGAGAGAGAGTCTGTCTATTTCTGTTATGTTTCCAAGATTTGTTTACCCAAGACAGACGGTCATATTCTTCATACATAAGGGTTCGTATGTGTGGGTGTGTGTGGGTGTGTGTGGCTCTGTGGTTGTGGGTGTATGGGGGCAGAGGTTGTGAGAGTATGTTATGTGTGGGTGAGAGTACCGATATACATATGTGTGTGTGTGGGTGTGCATGTATGGTAGTGTGTGTGTATGTACAGTATGTGTTCATTTATATTTTGCTTTTGATTATTTGAGTTTATTTTTAATAATTATCCACCAAAAATCGAAACACCTAAAGATGCTTAATTATCTCTAACCTATCCTAATCTTATCTGGCTAACCTGATTTCCTTAAGGGAGCCCACCTCGCTTTTTTCTCTTTCTCTCCCTCTCTCTTTGGCTTGTATCCATTCGGCCCCATTCAGCCTACTGTTTTAAGATGTTTACCCCCATCCAGGTGTCAATATTTTATTGGCCTGTAGCGAGCCAGCATATATATATTTTTGTTTTTCAGCAAGCTAAATTTGTAAATTTTTCGATAGAAAAATGTCTCCGGTGAAGCCGGATTTCTCCATACAATGCTGGCTCGCTATCGCTCGCCAGGAAGAAACCGACCTGGATGGGAATGAACGTCTTAAAACAGTTGGCTGAATATGGCCGAATGGATACAAGCCAGAGAAAGAGAGAAAAGGACAGAAAGATAAACAAAGCCGGTGACCCCCTTAATTGTCTTTAATTATACCCTGTTCTATTTAGTGTAACAGTTATATCGGTCCGCTACCAGTTTATTTAGTGTAACAGTTATATCGGTCTGCTACCAGTTTATTTAGTGTAACAGTTATATCGGTCCGCTACCAGTTTATTTAGTGTAACAGTTATATCGGTTCGCTACAAGTTTATTTAGTGTAACAGTTCTATCGGTCCGCTACCATTTTATTTAGTGTAACAGTTATATCGGTCTGCTACCAGTTTATTTAGTGTAACAGTTATATCGGTCCGCTACTAGTTTATTTAGTGTAACAGTTATATCGGTCCGCTACCAGTTTATTTAGTGTAACAGTTATATCGGTCCGCTACAAGTTTATTTAGTGTAATAGTTATATCGGTCCGCTACAAGTTTATTTAGTGTAACAGTTATATCGGTCCGCTACCAGTTTATTTAGTGTAACAGTTATATCGGTCCGCTACCAGTTTATTTAGTGTAACAGTTATATCGGTCCGCTACAAGTTTATTTAGTGTAACAGTTATATCGGTCCGCTACAAGTTTATTTAGTGTAACAGTTATATCGGTCCGCTACCAGTTTATTTAGTGTAACAGTTATATCGGTCCGCTACCAGTTTATTTAGTGTAACAGTTATATCGGTCCGCTACAAGTTTATTTAGTGTAACAGTTATATCGGTCCGCTACCAGTTTATTTAGTGTAACAGATATATCGGTCCGCTACCAGTTTATTTAGTGTAACAGTTATATCGGTCCGCTACCAGTTTATTTAGTGTAACAGTTATATCGGTCCGCTACCAGTTTATTTAGTGTAACAGTTATATCGGTCCGCTACCAGTTTATTTAGTGTAACAGTTATATCGGTCCGCTACCAGTTTATTTAGTGTAACAGTTATATATAGAGGAATGAGTATAGATCAGGCAGGGGAAGTGGTGGTGGACAGGAGTGAATGGAGAATGCTTGTGAATAGTTGAGTGAACACGTGGTCATTTGGAGTAAGGGGTCGGGCGCAAGTTCGACTAGATAATAGTCCATCAGGCGCCTGGCCCGGGGGGACGATTAATATGAAGGGTGTGCCTGGAAGTGTGGTGGGAGGGCTTGTGGCTTTGGCTCCGCTGCATGTCTGCCTGCCGAGATCGGAACCTCTCCGGGTGGTCAGGGGCCGGGGGAGTGCTGGAGCGACCTTGGTAACCCTGGTCTCTGGGTCTTCTCCTGGGTGACCTGGATGTGTGTGAGTTTGTGTTTTTTGTCTGTGTTTATTTTTTGTTTTATGTTGTTTTTGTGTTTTCCCCGTTCTTGCTCTGTCTTGAGTCGGCTACCCCCAAAACGGGGATTGGGCCTGAGCATATAGATAGATACAAGTTTATCATAATTTGAATATATATAAAATGCCTACGTGTTCCATGTTGTCAGGCCTTGCCGTGCCCCAGTACTAAGTGGCATAATTTGTCTTTACTATCATTAAGGGGGGGGGGGGGGTTCGTTCCTCATGTTTAGTCCCAGTACCGTAGTTTTGAAATGTTTAGACGTTCAGTCCATTAGTTTGGCGATTTTCATATCTTTCGCCCCATTTTCATATCTTTCGCCCCATTTCTTGTTCTTGCAGAGAAATTCACTAATTCTCGGATCACATTACCGCAGATTATTACCTCAGACGGAATGCTAAAAATGTTCGCTTTCTCCAGGTTCCTATTTACTGCTAGGTCCACCTGTCTGGGATCGAACGTGGGTCCTCTCAGTTGTGATCCAAGCGTTAACCCCTTCTGTACCCGCGATGTCTCTTTAATGTTATTCTTGCTACTATTAGACAATTGTATTCAGTTTATAAAGAGCCTCCAGCAACTAACAGGCTTCGAACTATCTCACTTAAGCCTTTTACTGCCATAGATCCTTCTTAAGCTTCACAAATTTGTATAAATAAAGCTAGAATCAAATTAAAAGCCGTCGCCGGTACAGAGGGGTTAATTCGTATTATTTGCTGTTGCAGGGTGACAGTATATATATATATATATTTATTTTTTATATCTGATGTTGTGTCATATAATTATACTACGCTATAAGGGCTGGTGAAATGTGTGTGCCAGTGTATATAACGAAGCTTCACCTCCATATGTTTTGAATTCTGTTACGCACCCCTGTTTGTCAACATGTTTTGATAAAAGTGGTACATATTATATTTGTCGAGGCAGTAATTGGCACTACAGTATGTAACAACGTCCTATGTGTGTTGCCTCAATAAGTAAATGTCACTTTAATTAGGACATTGCATTCTGGTTTCGCGGTGACCTTTACAATGTGTTGGTGTGTTTGTGTGTTAAGGGAGCCACCTCGCGTTTTTTCTCTTTCTCTCCCTCTCTCTTTGGCTTGTATCAATGCGGCCCCATTCAGCCTACTGTTTTAAGACGTTTACCCCCCTCCAGCTGGCAATATTTTCCTGGCGGGTGGTAGCGAGCCAGCATATATATATTTGTTTTTGACAGCAAGCTAAATTTGTACATTTTTAGATAGAAACATTTTTCCATACAATACTGGCTCGCTATCGCTCGCCAGGAAGAAATCGACACCTGGATGGCTATAAACGTCTTAAAACAGTTGGGTGAATGGGGCCGAATGCATACAAGCCAGAGAAAGAGAGAAAAGGGGAGAAAGATAAAACAAAGCAGGTGACCCCCTTAATTGTGTGCATCCTCTGGTTGTTGTGCATACATTGTGTGCATCCTCTGGTTGTTGTGTATACATTGTAAAACAATATGGTGTCCACAATAGCATGCCCTTATAAAAGTATATTGGTAGTAATAAGACCATCTAATATACAGCATATGTACACAGGTATAGTTGTTGTTGTTGTTGTTGTTCCCTAAGCTGCCTGGCCGAACAGCCCCGAGTCCCTGAGAAAGGCCATGGCCACGATCGGGCTTTCCCACAGAGCTCTCATTGAGTGTAGATTGTGTTGTTGGCGTAAGTGGTTGTGTGAAATGCAGTCTTCTATGATGTGTTTAATGGTATGGGGTGCTGTGTTACATCCCGGGCAGGCGTCGACAACGGAGTCATCCAGTCTCTTCTGATAGCTCAGGAGAGCTGGATGGTGTCCGCATCTCAGCCTGGCCAGGTGGACTCTGTCCTCGCGAGGAAGGGAGGATTCGGAAGGATGGATTTCGGGAGGTCGTGCATGCAGCTGCGTGTTGTCTGTGAGTGAGTGGATGGATCGGTGAGAGATATGAGTATGGATGTGCTTCTGGAAGTTGGTTCGGGGTGGGCAGGGAGGGAGAGAGGACAATAATTGTGTGTGATACCGTGTGCTGGGTGTTGTTTTGATATTTCTTGGTGTCTGTGGGTGTGTTGCCATGTAGTTTAGTGGGTGGTCTTGGTTCGTGGAGGCTGCTGCCAGGAATTGAGTGCCTCTCATGTCCAGATGGTCTTTGACTTTGAGAATTTTGGTTTCTTGATGTAGGTGATCTGTGGGTGAAGTAGCTGTGCAGCCTGTAATGATCTTCAGGGCTTTGTTTTGAATAGTCTGTAAGGTCTTATGATGTGTTTCAGCTAGGTTAGAAGCCCAGGCTGGGCTTGCGTATTCCATCACTGATCTTATGTATTGTTTATATACTGTGGTGGTAGTTTCTTTGTTGTGTCCAAATTTTGTGTGAGCAAGTGACCTGAGGGCGTTAAGTCTGGGTGTCAGTTTCTTTTTAATGTTTGTGGTGTGCTGTTTGAATGTCATATGAGTATCATATGTTACTCCTAGGATTTTGGGTGTGTGTGTATGTGTTAGGGGTGTGTTGTTTATGGTGAGTTGAGGGATGTATTCGTGTTCTCCTGTCCAACTTGTGAGCAGGGTTGCGGTGGATTTGGCTGGGGCTAGATTAAGTCTGTTTGTAGTGCACCATGTAGTGTGTTGAGATAGGGTTGAAGGAGATCTGTTGCTCTTTTTGGGTCATGGTGTGTGCATGTGAGTGTTATGTCATCTGCATAGGAGGCTAAGTTTATTTGGGGCGTATTGG
Organism: Paralithodes platypus; assembly: GCA_032716605.1. NCBI lineage: Eukaryota > Metazoa > Arthropoda > Malacostraca > Decapoda > Lithodidae > Paralithodes > Paralithodes platypus. The sequence continues at coordinate 3,723,775 of CM064520.1, forward strand.
GTGTAGTTATATCGTGCATGTACAGATTGAAGAGTGCGGGCGATAGGACGGATCCTTGTGGGACTCCGTTTGGAAAGTTTCTGATTTTAGATGACTGACCGGCAAAAGATACGTGTGCACATCTGCCTGCTAGGAAGTTGGCCAGCCACCTTTTTGTTGTTGTGCATGTTTGTGTTGTAGATTTTGTTTGTTAGGTTGTGGCGGGGGATGGCATCGAAGGCTTTACTAATGTCGAGTGTGGCTAATAGTGATCTGTGTGGTGGTCTAGCTGAGTTGATGCCGTCGAAAGCTCTTTGTGTAAGGTCTGTGAGAAGAGTGTTTGTGGAATGCAGTGGCCTAAAGCCATGTTGTGTTGGAGCTAGGGGTAGGTCAGGTGTAATTAGTTGTAATACTAGGCGTTCCATGACTTTGGAGGGGGAGCAAAGAAGTGTGATGGGGCGGTGCGAGGAGGGTAGCGTGGGGTCTTTGTTGGGTTTGGGGAATGTGATGATGATACCATGCTTCCAAATGTCTGGTATTGTGTTGTGTGAATAGCTGTAGTTTGATATGTTAGTGAGTGCTTGTATGCCTTGTGGTCCCAGGTGTCTGAGGTGTATGTTGCTTATGTTGTCTAGGCCACAGGCGGGTGAGTGCTTGAGATTGTTGATGATATGCTTTGTCTGGGTATAGTACTAGCGTATACTAGCGTACTATGGGTGTCTACGATTGATTTTTGTCTTGAGCTTTGTCAGGCCTTATCTTTCTTCACCGGTGTGTGTTATTTTTCTTAAGAGTTCCCTTAAGTCCTTTATGCCATTCTCTGGTTCAGGGAAGGTGGGCTCCTGCTGAAGGTGCTGGGGAGGGAGAGGAGGTTCGTGACGAGCTACCGAACCAATGTGTCCCTTTGGGCTGTTTCCGGGCCTTATATGACCCTGGCCTGTATCGAGTGGCTAGCTGTCTTGTTCTCTTGACTGGACCAATCACTGACTGGGATGATTCGATAGATTATTCCCCTGATCTTGCATCAGAGCGAAGGGTGGTTTTGGCCTTGGACAGGGGGTGAGTGAACCGACCAATCGGCTTTTTATTTCTTCCCTCTCTCGCTCCTGTTCGGTGCTGCCGTCGCTGATTGGCCTGTGGTTGGGTGGCAGGAACCTTGGGAGAACTGGTGAAGGTAGGGGGATCCAGTCGCAGCGACAGGAGGGGCACTGGGCTAGGGGCGGCGGTCATCTGGTCGACTTCATGTACTCTGCAATTGTCTGGTGCAACTGCAAACCTGGGGAAAGGTGGGCCTCGCTCCTGACTCGAGGGGAATCAGGGAGTGATACTACTGGTGGTGCCGATGGGTTTTGCTCATCCTCCTGCTTAGCTCGACTCACACATGTATTCATTTATCCAGCCGCCCAATCAGTCACTGGATAGGTTATATTTTTAAGAAATTATTTATCGAAGTCAACTTACCCGTACATTCATAAACCAGGTTATTCAATTATTCAACAATCCATTCATGTCCATCCAACTATTCATTCATTTGACATGTTGTTCAAAGATGAATTAATTGACACCCACCAATTTACTGCATATATAAGGTACATTATCTGATCGGCTTATTCAAAGATTCATGCATTGACAACCATCTATCCTTAAATTCACAGGGCATATTAATAGAACATTCATATATCCACCCTTTTGTTTTATACCATTAAAACATTCATTCATTCACTTCTATGTTCACACATAATAAATGGCCAAGTTAAAAAGAAAATTCAGACACGCCCATCAAACCCACTTTAAAGAAGAATTCATTATTTCATGCACCTTTACTCATTCTTTCATTGATCAATATATTCAATCATCCATTCATTAAAACCCTTTCACCCACGTCATGTTAGCCAAGGAGTAGGACCTGTTAATTTACACTCATACAATACACGGACCAAGTTATTCATAGTTTCCCCCATTCAATCTGTAGACTGTCCATATAAGCTTTCGTGTAGGGAGATGGGGTGCAGCGAGACAGGTCTTTGAAATGGATCAAATTTGCATGCTATTAATGTAAGCTGCCTAGGTGTGTGTTTGAGAGAGAGAGAGAGAGAGAGAGAGATATATACCTGCTTGCCCTCTAAATCACTGTTTCTCAGAATGTTCAACAGTGGTTCAGAGTGGGTAAGGGATAGTTGGAAAGGGAAGTACTGCCCTGGGACTAATGTTCGTGGCAGGGTTAGAAAATGTTAGTATAGAACAATTTGGGTTAATAACATAAACAGCAATAAGTGATACTTCCTGTATCTACGGAACAGTGAGTAATATCTACGGAACAGTGAGTAATATCTACGGAACAGTGAGTAATATCTTGGTTATTATTTACAAATGTTGTGATCCTAGATATGTCTCAGAACAAAGAAAATAATAATATCTGTTCATTTACAAATGCAGTCAGTCGTGCATATAAGGCAAGGTGTTTGTCCAGGCGATATTTGAAGGAATTAGTGGTGCTGAAGTTTATAACATGTCGAGGAAGCCCATTCCACAAGTTGACAACTCGATTGAAAAATAAATGGTTAGACTCCTGTCCGTTAACAAATTTAACAAGGATTTTTCCAACCAATCCCCGCGTGTCTGATATATCGTCAAGTACTTAATACAGTTTATGTTCTCAATGCTTTTGATCATTTTGAAGACTTTAATTAGGCTAGGTCGCCGCCGCTTTATCTGTTTTTCAGACTAGGTATAATTTTGGTAACTCTACGTTGAACTCGCTCCAGTTTGTCAATACCTGTTTGATAGTAAGGGCACCAGTATTGAACGCAATATTCTAGAAGAGGACGGACTAAGGAATTGTAAAGAGTGAGGATTACATCTTTGGATTTATGCTCAAATGACCTGCCTATAAAACCAATTGTTTTGTATGCCTTCTTTTGTATATTATTGACCGGGCTTTAGATTACGCGGTATTGTTACTTCCAATTCTGTCTCTCTCTCTCTACACTCTTAAGCCGAGTGTCATTCATTGAATAGTTTGCTTCCTCGTTTCGGTTTCCGGCATGGAGTACTTTACATTTATCCGCGTTAAAACTAATTTTGCGAAATTTGATCCCACCATGACAACTTATATTGTTCATTTGAGAGTTCGGTATTTTCATTTTTGTATTCTATCGTCAGTAAACTTTGGGATTGTACAGGTGAGACCCTTATCTATGTCGTTAACGTAAACTAGCGAGAGAGAGAGAGAGAGAGAGAGAGAGAGAGAGAGAGAGAGAGAGAGAGAGAGAGTTACATAGATATACAGACCAGTTGACCTGAACAAGGTGATCCGGCCTTAAAGATAATAAGTGAGTGTAGGTGATATTAAAGAAACAATTAATTCCCAAATATTACAATGGTGGAATTAAAAGACAGGCAAGAGAGAGAGAGACAGAGGCAGAGAGAGAGAGATAGATGTTCTTCAGAGCTCTCTCAGTGCATACCCCCTCTGGTATGGAGAGTGGGGAGCACCCGCCTTTCAACACACTCCCACCCCTATTCTGTTCAACTCTCAAACTCAAGAGAGAACACATTTTCCCATTGTTTTCTACTCAACAAGCAAGCTTTAGAACTCTCTCCCTCAAAGTGTGTTTCCCTCATCATATGACTTAAATTGCTTCCAGCTCCATGTGTCCAGACATTTTGACTCTAACGTAACTTTATTTGGGTTATCTGTCACTCTTTCAAATTTGGGGGAGACACTCGTTACAGGCAGCTTTGCCTTATCTTAGCGTATGTGTCGTAAATGGTGCAGGGAAACTAATTGAGCACTGCCCACGAATTACTGAACTTAAATTTAACAACGCGATGCTGGAGTTGAGTGTGTGGGAGGACCAACATCATTATTTTGGTTGTGCAGAATTTAATGACGTTCCATTTTCTTTCCGCATTTTGTTATTTGTTTTATTATGTTTTCACGTATTTTGTAATTATTTCATTCATATTTATAATGAAAGAATCCATAAACATTTTAATACAACCAATTACACGATTATAAATACTTTCCAAAGACCCAATTTATATGCTTTAGTTTTATTAGAGCATTTACTCTGCAATGTATCATGTATATTTAACATTAATTAAGAGTATATTTTGGTGATCAATATTTCCATTATCTCTTTTCTTCCTTGTCTCCTTGTTATCTCCTTCTATCAGTCATTCTCTTTCCACTTCCTTTCCTCTACTTCTGTTCTGCATCTCTAACTTCTTCCATGTCTCCTATTCCTTATATCTTCCATTCTTGTATTATCTCTCTCTCTCTCTCTCTCTCTCTCTCTCTCTCTCTCTCTCTCTCTCTCTCTCTCTCTCTCTCTCTCTCTCTCTCTCTCTCTCTCTCTCTCTCTCTCTCTCTCTCTCTCTCCTATATCTTCTAGTTCTCATTCTATCTCTTTTGTCCCTGTCTCCCCCTCTCTTCATGTTGCTCTTCTCACTCCCTCCTCTTCTGTACCTCACTCTCCAATGTTCTGAACCCCTTGATATCCCCCCCCCCCTCCTCCTCCCCCTCTCCTTTAATTCAAGACCCTCTACAATACATGTTTTCTGTTTTCTTTTATTTCTTCTATGTTTTTCCCTACTGTTTCCTCATTCTTTCTTTCATCGCCCATTCTTTCTCTGTTCCTTCTTCTTTCGCCCATTTCTTTATTTTGATTACTCAGCTATGACAGAGATTTGATAGCGAAATATGCTGTTAATTATGAAAACTTGGCAACATTTGTTGACCTAGAGCTATGGTGGTTTATGATTATCCCATTAATGATCAAGATTTCAGTTGCTAAGAAACTGAAACAAAACCGACTACCTATCTATTTATCTATAGCAGTGTCTATCTCTCTATCTATCTATATCTATCTATCTATCTATCTATCTATTTATCTATCTATCTAATCTCTCTATCTCTCTATCTATCTACCTGTGCTCCACTTTCAAATCTTCTTTCTGGGCTATCGCCTTGGGTGTTTGTCCATGGTTGTGTCTTCTTTAAGGGGGAGGTACGGTAGTCGATTTTTATGGATCCCTTTCTCCCTCATGTTTAGCATATTCATTTTGAGATTGTAAGACGTTCGTTTCATTAGTTTGGCGATTTTGAGAACCTTCGCCCCATTTCTTTGTCAATATTAAGACTTTTGGTGCCATTTAGGTGTCGAATTTTTCCCTGGCGAGCGATAGTGAGCCTGTAATTTTAGAAGGAATGTACACATTTGTCTTTGAAAGGGGGTCTAGGGGACGTTTTTTTTAAGCTTGATGGAGGTCTAGCGAGGAAACTAGAAAAAAATATAAATATATATGTATATATATATATACATAGACCAAAAACCAAGCACTATTCCTCTGTTTTTGAAATTGCTATATTTCCCATTCTCTTTTTAGTCTATCCTCTTTCACTTGTACTATCTACTCTTCTTGTCTGTTCTATCTCCTATTTCTCTTATGTCTTTCTATTTCTCTCTTATTTCGTATTCATTCCAATCTTTCTCTCTATCTTCTATCTCGTATTTATCTTTATCTTAATCTGTTCTCCTATTTCTTACTCTTTTTCTGCCCTCCTCCTCCTCCTCCCGTGAGCTCCTATTTCGTATCTTCAATCTTACCTCTTACTTTGTGTATCCTTATGTTACTTGTATTCTCTTCTGTCTTGCCTATCTTCTATCTCTGCTATCCTTTTCTATCTCTCCTCTTAATCCCATCATTTTCCTTTACTCATTTTATATCCTTACCTTTTTCGCTGAATTCAACATTGATCTTCTATATCCACCTGTTCCTTGGTGTTCCTTTTTTTCTCCTATCTCTTGTTTTTCTTATCTCCTCCATTTCTTCTATCCTCTCATTTTCTCCTGTCTCTTCTGTTTCGTATATCCTCTTTTGTATCTCCTATCTCCTCCATTTCTTCTATCCTCTCATTTTCTCCTGTCTCTTCTGTTTCGTATATCCTCCCTTGTTTCTCCGATCTCCTTTGTTTTTGTCATCTCAATTGTCTCCTATCTCCTCTGTTTCTTATGCCTTATTTTGGTTTTACTATCCCCTCCTGTATTTCTATCCTTCTATCTCCTCTGCCCTCCTTTCTTTCTCCTATCTCCTCCTTTCTTTCTATCCTCCTTTCTTTCTTCCCTTCTATGTCCTCTTTATTTCCTCGTCTTCCTGTTCCTCCTATCTTGTCTTTGGCTTCTCTCCCTCCTCCTTTGCTACTACTCCCCCCCCCTCTCTCTCTCTCTATCTCTCTCTCTCTCTCTCTCTCTCTCTCTCTCTCTCTCTCTCTCTCTCTCTCTCTCTCTCTCTCTCTCTCTCTCTCTCTCTCTCTCTCTCTCTCTCTCTCTCTCACACGACATAACTTTATAAATACAGTAATTGTTTTGGTTTCCGCTTCGCCCTCGCCGCCTACTGTGTTTTGCGTGTACCAATCTATTAACTTGTAAACACCCCATCTACGCTCTCCATTCACACACACACACACACACACACACACACACACACACACACACACACACACACACACACACAAACATATGAGAACCATGATAAGAGACAGATTATCAATATGGAAGGATGTCACAAGCGGAGTTTCACAGGGATCAGTGTTGGCCCCCATTATGTGTCTGGTTTATATAAATGACATGTCAAAGGAAATAAATGCATACATGAATATGCTTGCTGACGATGCGAAGATTATGAAGCATATAGTGGATGAAAACAGTTGTAGAGAGCAACAGAGTGATATTGATAAGATAGACCAATGGAGCGAGATGTGGAAATTGGATTTTAACACAGATAAATGCCATGTGCTGGAAGGGGGCGTGAGTAAAAGAAGACCTCATTGGGAATATGAACTAGGAGAATGCATGATTAACCCCTCAGAGAAAGAGAAGGGCTTGGGTATTATAGTACAGGGAGATCTTTCACCCGAGAGTCATATTAACAAAATAGTGGGAGAAGCTTATGGCCTGTTGAATGAAGAGATGCTAGTGCATTTAATAACATCAATGGTGAGGCCTAAATTGGAATATGCAGCAGTGGTGTTGTCACCCCAAGCTTTTACATACCCACTCATTAACTCACCCACTCACTCTTTCACCCACTCATTAACTCACCCACTCACTCTTTCACCCACTCATTAACTTACTCTTTCACCCACTCACTTTTTTCACCCACTCACTATTTCACCCACTCACTTTTTTCACCCACTCACTATTTCACCCACTCACTTTTTTCGCCCACTCTCTTTTTTCACCCACTCACTCTTTCACCCACCCACTCTTTCACCCACCCACTCTTTCACCCACTCACTCGCCCATGCATTCATCCACTCGTTTATTTCAGCTCCTTTGCTTGCATTCCTTCGACCGAGTTATTCATTGCTTGCTCTCCCAAGAACTGCTGCCTTTTGTTGTGCTTTCAGTGGCCGGCAGAGAGAGAGAGAGAGAGAGAGAGAGAGAGAGAGAGAGAGAGAGAGAGAGAGAGAGAGAGAGAGATTATGTAGTTTATATGTGTTAATATATGTATCTGTGTATTTGTATAATGTTTTTGTGTTTGTGTTTTTTAATGGGTGTGTGACTTTTGAGTCCATATGTGTGTGTGTTACCTAATGCCCTCCCTATCTTCACCTCCCAAGAGAGAGAGAGAGAGAGAGAGAGAGGACGGTCCATATTACGTAAATAAGTCAATCAATAGACCGCTCTCTCCAAGGATACAAAAGAACCCCTGTGAATGAAAGGGCTAAACCAGGAGGGTTGATAATATTGGGTCAGGGGCCCTGGTTAGCTGGGTTTGTTAGTTCATAGCTGAGTATTACGTAAAAGTAAAATGTGTGCGTGTGTGTGTGTGTTTATGTGTGTGTGTGTGTTTACCTAATTGTATTATACAGGAGTTGAGCTTTTTAGGCTCGTATTGTCCCGCTTCCCGAGTTACAATTATCTAACTTTGCTTTGTGTGTGTGTGTGTGGTTGTTGTTTTTGCTGTTATTGTTCTGGGCGGGGTGTACTTGGCCGCAACGCTCATCTGTGTATCATTGCACCTTAGAGTCTGTAGTGGGTAACTCGGGTGAGCTATCCAGCATGGTACACAGGGGCTACTACATATTATCCAGTTTACATCGGATTACTCTCGCGGATGGGACGTTACAAATGTCCACTAACTTCTGGTCGTATTTACTGTTAGGTGAACAGAGGCATATGATGTAAGGAGAAGTAGTTTGTAAGAAATTGGATGAGTGAATTGGTGGATGGATATACAGACTAAACACACATAACAAAGCCACTCCAACAACTTCCTTTCTCTCCAACACCCCTTCTCCCCTCTCTACACTCTTCAGAATAATAGGAAAAAGTAGAAAGTAGCTACGAGGTGCCGTTGTAAAGGCTTATCCCTCAATACCTTCACCTGACCTGACCTGACCTGGTTAGTGGATAGACAAAGAAGACAAACATAATAATATTGGCATTGGTGAAGGGAAGTAGAGTACCGTACAGGGAGTGAACGGGGGGGTAACAGGGAGTGAACGGGGGGGTAACAGGGAGTGAACGGGGGGGTAACAGGGAGTGAACGGGGGGGTAACATGGAGTGAACGGGGGGGTAACAGGGAGTGAACGGGGGGGGGGGTAACAGGGAGTGAACGGGGGGGTAACAGGGAGTGAACGGGGGGTAACAGGGAGTGAACGGGGGGTAACAGGTAGACGAAGACAATATAATGATGAAAGAAAACACCAGCGAAATACAGAGGGCGAATGTGTGGAGAGAAGATATAAGAAGAAGGAATCAACTGATAATTGTAATGATGAAGGAAAATACCAAGATTAGAAGAGAAGAAGGAATAAGAAGAACAAAATGAAAGAAAGAGAAGAACAAAATGAAAGAAAGAGAAGAACAAAATGAAAGAAAGAGAAGAAAACAAAACACAACCCTAATTACAAACCCGCATATTCTTACTGTAATGACCTAATCTTTTGCTTGGAGTAAGGTTTATCTGCTCTTTGATATACCTAGTCTATTTCAGTAGCGAACCCTTCGCTCCCGATTATATTAGATAAGACAAACTTAAAAAGTCTCAGGGAATCACTATGTACATTTAACTACTAATTATCTGGCTATCAGATCCTGACGCTAATACTATCTGATAGCTTTCACATTACTAACCGATTGAAAGCTAGTATTCAACTCAGTATATATTTCATTACATCATTTCAGTTGTCTTCATCTAAAGTCTTTTAATGTTTTTGCCCAAGAAGGCACATCTAATTTTTTGGGGCTGACCCGGTACTCTTAGTTAAACATCTCGTCATTCTCAGTAAAAACTTGTGGAGGGTCCCTTATAAAACATTATTTCTTCTTATCTTATATATTTCTTCTCCGCCTTTCACCGCCTCAATGCTGGCCAGTACCGTACACTCTACTATACTTGTTTTTGTCTTCCACCAACTGGTTCTGGCTGTGGATTGCTTGTGCGCCTGGAAAATATTGACACTTGTATGGGGGTAAACGTCTTAAAACAGTAGGCTGAATGGGGCCGAATGGATACAAGCCAAAGAGAGAGGGAGAGAAAGAGAAAAAAAAGCGAGGTGGGCTCCCTTAAACAATTTATCTCGTGATTCGAACACAGTGTCCTCATCTATGAGTGTGTTTATTGTGATAGTGAAACACAACTTTTGACCGTAACTGTACACACTCCCAAGACACCAATAATAGACACATCGCCGAACCTCCCAGGAAAGAGTCAAGGATGCTATTTTCATTCAATCAGTTCTTGGTAGCTCTTACAAGACAAATTCAGGTGACCCACTCAACTGTTTTATTATAGTACTAATTCTAGATTAATTTAAAAATACCTCTAATCAGTCGTCTGTGAATAATCAAAGAAATTACATATCTCTATAATGTGCTCTACAACAAAACTATACACGATTTGAAATGCACTTTTTGTATATACTGAAACGACAGCATATTTTATCAAAATGTCCCAAGATGCCAATAATAGCTCCATCCCGGAACCTTCGTGAAAAGAGTCAAAGCTGATATCTGGTGTGGAGAAAAAGTTTTAGTTGGTTGTTTTGTTGGATCTCGATATTATGGCGAGTTTCTAGTTTTTCTTAGTACTGTGTGTGCGTGTGTCGGTTTGCTTGTCTAGGAAATAAATAACCTTGGCGCCAATAACAGACACATCACCGAACCTTCCTGGAAAGAGACAAAGCTGATATCATGGGTGCAGAAACAGTTTGGTTGTCCTCTTTATATACTGTATATAATTGGTTTGCTGACCTTGTTTTGTACAGTGTTTCTGTATGCCTGTTTGTTTGTCTGTGGGTATTTTTTATTTAGGTAGTATATATCAGGGTTTGCTCTTATAGAACCTATTCATGTGTCGCTATTAATTTAAGATTTTGTACACATATCCTAATTGATCTATTGGGAATAATGAAGCGAACTCAAACTCTCGGAACTATTAACAATATGTTTGGTTTGAATAGGTATTGTGAATTACTAAAGCGAAAGAGTGGATTTTGGAGTATGCTTGGTAAGGGGAGGGAGTGAGTAAAGATCCTGTGCTGCTGGTAGATTATGATACATTTTCATTAAGTGATGATGAATGGGTCTTGCAGTGTTTGGTGAATATGTTTGGCACTGTGTGAGAGAAACGAAAGCTAAACGTCAACGTCTTAAAGAGGAGTGCAGTCACAGAGTTTGAAGTAAGGCCAGGTATTACGAAATTGCAGCTCATTTCGGCTGTGTGATGAGTAAAAATGGGAATTTGGAGGATGAAGTGCGAAGGAGGGTACAACAGGGGAGGGGGGTTGTAGGTACACTGAAAGCAGTAACAAGGAATAGGGAGGTTAGCATTGAAGTGAAGAAGTCACTACACGATTGTATAGTGATCCCGACATTGGCATACGGGAGAGAAGGATGGACGTTTTTGGAGAGGTATGAATCAAGAGTGAGAGGAGGGGGCGAAGTTAGTTCCTTTAAGAAGTGCGTTTGGGGTTACATGGAGAGATACAGGCAAATGAGGAAAAACAAAGAGCGTTGTGATGTGGATGTGGATGTGCTGGAGAGTGTGAAGAGGAACACCTTGAGGTGGTTTGGTCTTGTAGAGTGCATGAGAGTGAGGTGGAAGGGCAGAGATGGAGACTGAGAATGAGATGGAAGGATGGAGTTGAGTGGTATATGAGTGAAAGTGGTGTCGGGTGGGAGGAGGGGCACCGATTAACGGATGACAAAAGAGCATGGAGGCCCTTCATTCGTGTCCACCAAATCGGAGATTGAGGTGTCTGGCAATACACTAGCTAGACATAGGGTAGAATCTCCAATTCGTACGCGGTGGTCTATTTAGTTCACGAAATCGATATAAATGCTCTCCAAAATAATACTAGTGTTAGATTATTAAAATTATTATCAAAGTGTATGATAGTTAAGGTACACTTCGACTCTAAATATATTAACCCTTTGAAGCTCTGACGCGTTTTAGCAGTTTATTTTGGCTATCATTAGAAGATTTTATGCAGCTTAGGAAGTATCTGTGGGTATTCAAAGGGTAAATACTATCTCAATCAACACTTGACTTCCATATACCGTTACTAATCTCAATAAAATTGTCTAATAGCAGCCAGAAACAGAACAGAAACGCGTATTGGAGCTTGAAAGGGTTAATCTAGTTCTACTCATATTTGGTGGGTATTTTATTTTATCGATATCGCGTACTACTTGGAGAACCGGAACCGCGTACAAATTGGCTAGTCATATAAATAGATCCAAGATGCCAATAATAGTCACAACACCGAAGATTCCAGGAAAGAATCGAGTCTGACATCTAGAGTGGAGAAGAAGTTATAATTATCTGTTATTATATCTCGATAATAGAGTAGCTTCCTGGTCTTCCTTTGTTGTTTGTGCGTGTGTCTAGTCGTTTGGCTGTGGGTAATTGTTTCGCACGTTCATAATCACATCTTTAGTTACAATAATCCCATTGGATCTTTTGTGAATAATCAGAGAAGCCGAAGTTTCAATGAACTCCAAATGTATAGAATAATTAGTTCGACACATAGTTTGTATCTACTAAAGCGATAAATCTACCTACAGTAATGACTCAAGGTGGCAATAATAGCCACTAACGCCTAACCATCCTGGAAAGATTATTAAGCCCTCTAATTGATCTATTGCTAATAATTAAAGACACATTAATAAACCCTCTATTAATTGATCTATTGTAAATAATTAAGGAACAAATACTAAGCCCTTTAATTGATCTATTGCTAATAATTAAGGAACAAATACTAAGCCCTTTAATTGATCTATTGCTAATAATTAAGGAACAAATACTAAGCCCTTTAATTGATCTATTGCTAATAATTAAGGAAATATCTAATAATTTGTCTATTATAAATTATTAAGAACAAATGACTAAGCCCTCTAATTGATCTCTCGCTAATAATTAAAGGCCGATTAATAAACCCTTTAATAATTTATCTATTGTTAATAATGAAGGAAAAACGACTAATCCCTCTAATTGATCTATTGTGAATAATTAAATTAACACCAACTCTCTATAACTACCCAAAAATAGAATACATTTGGTTTGTTATGCATTCATTGTAACTACTAAAGGAAACGCTGTCTCTAAAGAAGGAAGCCAACATTCCAATAATAGCCATGAAGAGGGTAGGGTGTACTTTGTGGTCTAATAGCCATGAAGAGGGTAGGGTGTACTTTGTGGTCTATTTTGTGTTTATTCCAATAATAGCCATGAAGAGGGTAGGGTGTACTTTGTGGTCTATTTTGTGTTTATAGCCATGAAGAGGGTAGGGTGTACTTTGTGGTCTATTTTGTGTTTATTTATTTACTTATTTTGAGTTTCCTCGTTAGAGCTTCATCAAGCTTAAAAAAAATCACCCCCTAGACCATCCTTCGGGATAAAGTTGTACATTTTTCGATATATTAATGTCCCGGCCAAAGACCGGTTCCTCCTAAAATTACAGGCTCGCTATCATTCGCCAGGAAAAAATCAACACCTAATTGGCCCGAAAGGTCCTAATATTGACAAAAAAGTATGGGGAGAAAGTTCTTAAGATCACCAAAATAATGGGGACAACGTCTTACAATTGTCAAAACTAATGGGGCTAAACATGAGGGAAAAGGGTGGCCAGGAAACAAACAAAATATCTCCCCTTAACGCCGGCCCTTCCTGGAACAAGTCAAGAGGGCTAACTAGGGTGGGGGGGGGGGGGGGGGGGGAATGAGTTATAATTGGCCTTTATTTATCTCATTAATCGATTTATTGGCCTTTGTTTTATCCTATTTATTGATTTTCTGATTCTCCTTCTTTACTGTTGTCACGTGTTTCTGTCTGTTTGTCTGTCTGTTATTTATTCAGTCATGCTATACTGGTGTAGCTCTTATGAAACAAATCTGGGTGTTGTTATATAATTACAGATTTACCTACAATGCCCCTCAATTGATCTTCCGTGAATAATATAAGAAAACTTGGACATTTCCCGGACCAATGGAAAAGAAGGTATTATTTCCCGGACCAATGGAAAAGAAGGTATTATTTCCCGGACCAATGGAAAAGAAGGTATTATTTCCCGGACCAATGGAAAAGAAGGTATTATTTCCCGGACCAATGAAAAAGAAGGTATTATTTCCCGGACCAATGAAAAAGAAGGTATTATTTCCCGGACCAATGAAAAAGAAGGTATTATTTTGTTTAGCGCTTGTTTCATATATAGTGGACATGTAGTGTAGACATATATAGTAGACATATATAGTAGACATATATAGTAGACATATATAGTAGACATATATAGTAGACATATATAGTAGACATATATAGTAGACATATATAGTAGACATATATAGTAGACATACAGTATATAGTAGACATATATAGTAGACATATATAGTAGACATATATAGTAGACATATATAGTAGACATACAGTTCCAACATACCATAAACCCTTACTGTACCGGTGACGTCTTTATGATTTGATGTCAGCTACATTTAGACGATTTTATGAAGCTTAGGAAGGATATATGGTAGCTAAAAAGATTAATTAAGATAATCTGTAGCCTTGTCATGGGTAGTCGTCCTTCCTAAGTTGAATAAAATCGACTCAAATCATCTAATAGTTGCCAGAATATAATAACAAGGACGTCACCGGTACTGAATGGGTTGGTAGCCACGTCACGGAGCCTTCTGGGAAAGGTGATATCTGGTGGTGGTGGTGGTGGAGAAGAAGTTTGAGTTGGCTATTATTATATCCCGATGATTGGTTGGGGGGCTTCGGTTCCTTGGTCGTGTGTGGGTGTCTGTTTTTGTATGTGTTGTGTTCCATCTAAAGATCCTGCAATAAGAGAGATCTTGCTTCTTCTTTTTCTGGATGGCATTATGGTGTAATTATCAAATAATGTGGTTATATTTTACCTTTGATCATATAGTATTTAGATCTAATGACTAGACTGTATATCCTGTGCCAGTATTGATGAATGTTATTTGTGGGTATGCTATAGCCGTGTTTGAGTATATGGAGGGGCTAGTGACACCAACATTTTGGCTCGAACATCCCTTGATTTTGGCCCTGTCACTCTTTCAACTATGGGGGAGGCACACGCTATAGGCAGTTCTGCCTTTTGCCTCCCTCAATCACATTAGAAAAAAAAAAAAAAAAAAAAATGGCGGAGGTTGGCCGGTCCTTGTTACTATTGGGTCTGTTACGTCACTCCAGTACGGTACTTATATGGACTCTCTAACGGCACACACACACACACACACACACACACACACACACACACACACACACACACACACACACACACACACACACACACACACAAATACACACACACTCACACACACACACACACACACACACACACACACACATGCAAACACAAACCTCGCCTAACCTTGAATCTTCCATCTCGCCAGCTCTGGTAACCTTCCTCTTATCAATATTCCCGCACCTTTTTCCACCAGTACCCTCTTCCCGTTTGTCTTCTCTGTTTACCTGGCAACAATTTTACTTTAGTCACCCCTCTGATCTGAGCTTCATGTAAATAAGCTTCTTATGTACCGTAACTCGGTCCTCTCTCGTTTTCATTCTTTCCACAAGGCATAGTATTATTTTCCAGTAGTCCTTCTCAATAATTTGTCGTCTCTGTTTACTTTACATTATTCTGCCTCATCAACCTCCTGAAACCAATTTCATGTAAATCACTTTTCAATGTAGGCTAACTGGTCACGCTCAGCTTTTAGTCTTCACACAAATACATTTGTTTTAACATTCCCTCTTCTCCTGTGTCAGTTTTCTGTCTATACTGTACATTATTTTGCCTATAACCGTTCCGAACTCAATTTCCTGTCAAATCCTCTGTTTATGTGTCTTGGTCTTGTCCCGTTTTCAATCATAGCACTTTATCTTCTCATTTTATTTTCCAACATTCTCTCTTCTCCTGTGTCAGATCACTCCCTATATTTTGCATTATTTTGTCTATAGTAACCCCTCATAAATCAATGTCATATCAAATAGTCTTCTTGTGTATCTTGGTTTCGTCCCGTTTTCATTCTCAACCCTCGATATCTTCTCATTTTATTATCAGCTGTCCCATATCCCATGTGTCTGCCCCCTCTGTTTATTTTACATTATTTCTCTGTAGCTACGGTACCCTTCAGAACACAATGCCATACAAATATTCGTGCTATACTGTATATATCTACGTTTTGTCCCGCTTACATTGTCAACACTTATATATATATATATATATATATATATATATATATATATATATATATATATATATATATATATATATATATATATAAATATATTATATATATATATATATATATATATATATATATATATATATATATATATATATATATATATATATATTATTTTATTTTATTTGTTTTCATTATAGCCTATATAACTATTTTTTTTCAGGAGTCCCTTTACCAGTTTTCCCTCTCTCTCTGTACCGTACCTTACATTCTTGTGCGTTTCCTTAGACACTCGTCAGAATGTCATGCAAATCGTCTTGTAGTGTAAGTGGGTTTCGCTTTGTTTTCATTCTTCACACTTGACATACTGGTATTATTATTTTCAACAGCTCCTCATCTCATGTGTCTGTCCTCTCTATTTGTCTTGAACTATTCTGTCGCTAGTAACCCAACGAACCCCAAGTTCATACAAACCGTTCTCTAATGTAGCTAGGTCTTGTACTGATTTCATTGTCCACACTTGATATCTGCTAATTTATTTGTTCAGCAGTCCTCATCTCATCTATCTCTCCTCTCTGTTTACTTTGCATAAATATGTCTCTAATAACCTCTCAGAACCCAATATCTTGCCAACCGTGTAATGTATCTGGGTCCTTTCCTTCATCTTCATACTTGGAACTTTATCTCTTATTTTCTTTTCAGCACTTCTTCGTCCAAATTGCCTTCTCTATTTACCTTACATTATTCTGTCTTCAGCAACCCTTCAGAACTCAATGTCTTGAAAATCTTTTAAGGGGACATGGGTCGTTTTTCTGGTCACTTTTCTCCCTCATGCTTAGCCCCATTAGTTTTCAGATTTTACGATGTTTGCCCCATTAGTTAGTCGATTTTAAGACCTTTCGACCCATTTATTCATCAATATTTAGACCTTTCGTGCTATTTAGGTGTCGATTTTTTCCCTGGCGAACGATAGTGATCCTGTAATGTTGGAAGAACCGGCCTTCGGCCGGGAAATTTCATGTAAATTTTCTTTTAATGTATCTACAGTAGGTCTCGTCCCGTGTTGATTCTTAACGTTTAGTACCGGGTAATTATTTTCTATTTCTTTTTTCTTCAGCAGACCCTCGTTCTATTTGTTTGTTCTCTGTATATTTTACATTATAATGTTTTTAGTCACCCCTCAAAGCCATATTTCATCAAAATCGCCTCCTAATATTTCATTCTTGACACTTGCCAATTATTTATGTCTGCAGTTCCTCTTCTCATTTGTCTTAGTTTACCTTGCATTACCCTTTCTCCAGTCACCCATGAAAATCCAAGGTCATGCAAATAATCTTATGTATCTGGGTCTTTTATTTTATTTATTTTATTTATTTGTTTATTTATTTTTGCTTCCCGTTTGCCTTCGTCGTTATACTTACATTATGTTTTCTTCAGACATCCCCCATGGCCAAGTTTCATGTAGATCATCCTCTAACGTAATTGGGTCGCATCCTGTATTGACTCTTCACACACGACATCATTTTATATTCCAGCAGCACCTCTTCCTTTTGGTTTAAGGGGGGATGGGGAAGGGGGGATGGCGATTTTTGCATGTATTCATTATTTGTTTAGTTTCCTCCCTAGACCTCCATCAAATAAAAAAAAAAAAACATCCATTAGATCCCCCATCTAGATTGATTTGTACATTTTTCGGTAGAAAAACGTCCCGGCCGAAGGCCTGTTCTTCCAACATCACAGGCTCACTATCGTTCGCCAGGGCAAAAATCGACACCTAAATAGCACGAATGGTCTAAATATTGACGAAGAAATGGGGCGAAAGGTCTTAAAATCGACTAACTAATGGGGCAAACATCTTAACATCTGAAAACTAATGGGGCTAAACATGAGGGAAAAAGTGGTCCAGAAAACCGGCCCATGTCCCCTTGACATTACATTAGTCCCCAGTCACTCCTCTGAACCCAATGTCATGCAAATCGTCTTCCAATTAAACTGGGTCTCGCTCTGTTTTCAGTTTTCAGTTTTCAGCAGTTTCCCTTCCTTTTTGTCTGCCCTCTATATTTACCTTGCATTATTTTATCTTTAGTAGTTTGATACTTTGAATTCGCTGTATACGTAGATTTACCCACATGAATTTGTAAAGGTTCCCGGGGTTTTATTTAGGCAAGGAAAATGAATACGATTGAATTAGAAGTGCATTTTCCTATCCGGTTGTTATGTTAACGTGATCAATTAACGGCTTCATAGCAAATCCCTTTTGTAAGTCAGTCACACCATTTATACTTCTGTGCATACAATTACTGAGTGTATACACATTCATATGGACAACTATAGCTTACATTGTTTATTGATAATACACCGTGTATAATGAAATATTTGTTATACAATCGAAATAAAACACGAATTCTTAGCAATAATTATTAGTAACCCTACAGACCCCAGAGTATCATACATGGGGGGATGGTTCACTTTTTGGGCGATTTTTGCATATGTTAATTATTTTTCTAGTTTCCTCCCTAGACCTCCATCAAATTTAAAAAAACATCCATTAGATCCCTCTTCTAGATTCATTTGTAAATTTTTCGGTAGAAAAATGTGCTGGCCGAAGGCCGGTTCTTCCAACATTACAGGCTCACTATCGTTCGCCAGGGCAAAAATCGACACCTGAATAGCACGAAAAATCTAATTATTGACGAAGAAATGGGGCGAAAGGTCTTAAAATCGACTAACTAATGGGGCAAACAACATCTGAAAACTAATGGGGCTAAACATGAGGGAGAAAGTGGTCCAGAAAACCGGTCCATGTCCCCTTAATTTACATTATGTTGTCTCTATTCACCTTTCAGAACCCAATATGACGTAAATCATCTTCTAATGCATCCAGTCGCTTATAAGGACACTTTTTTTTATCAATTTATTCTGGATGACATTAGACCATTTTACTCAACTTTGGAAGGCCCTGTAGGTATCGAAGGGGTAACATCTATCTCAACTAACCCTTTATTGTCTAAACAATCGTCTAATGATAGCCAGAATTAGAACATATGCGTCCAAAAGTTCTGAAAGAGTTAACTTACATTATTTTGTCTGTATTCACCTATCATTACCTAATGTCATGCAAATTGACTAATAATCATCCTATGTTGATCTTCGCCCACTCTCATGCACAACACTTAATTTTCCTCTGTTATTTTTCCTAAAGTCGCTCTTTGTGTCTTTCCTCTCCATTTACCTTTAATTAATACATTTCTTTGGCCACCCATATTATTATATATCATTAGATATGTCTGAGGTATTTTATGTAAAATATATTATTATCAAAATTCTAGTACGGTACTTGGTATGACATACAACGAATTACAACGAAAATTAAATTATATGGTTACAATAAACAAAATATAATTAAATAGAATGAATTAAGTATGCTATCTATCTATCTATCTATCTATCTATCTATCTATCTATCTATATATATATATATATATATATATATATATATACCGTATATATATATTTATATATATATATATCTATATATATATATATATATATATATATATATATATATATATATATATATATATATATATATATATATATATATATATATATTATATTGCCAGACACCTTATTCCCTGACGATACCCAAGTACAATGGAAATATTGCCTCATATTGAAAGAATGAAAATGGCATTTGCTGCACGGCATCACAAAACGGAACAAACAGGTCAAGTAAATGAGAGTGAGAGAAGCACGCACACATACACAGACGGACGCATAAAATGTACACACACACACACACATAATATATATATATATATATATATATATATATATATATATATATATATATATATATATATATATATATATACACACACTATGGCCTTTTATCTAAATTCTGCATGATCAACGTCAAAATATCAACCTGGTGCTTGATGATTATGGCGTCCAAATAAAAGTAAAGTAAACCTAGTGATCCTCTTACTACATGACCTCTAGTTCAGGTCATCGATACCTCTTACTACATGACCTCTAGTTCAGGTCATCGATACCTCTTTTGCTTGTATTCTGGCTAAAGGTGCGTCCACACTGGCAACAAAACATGTTTGCAACACACAATACAACATAGTAGGCAACAACGTATTAAGTTGTTAATGATACAGTGTTGCAGACCTGTTGGTACTAATGTGTAGTACCAACATGTCTGCAACACTGTATCATTAACAACTTAATACGTTGTTGCATACTATGTTGTATTTTTTGTTGCAAACATGTTTTGTTGCCAGTGTGGACGCACCTTAATACTACGTTGTAAAACTAATGTGTAGGAAAGTGTTAATTAAAAGGTTTATAATAGTTTAGCCTTTTAAATGTACTGGGTATAATAGTATTATAACACAATCTAATATAAGGATAGGCAGAACAATATATATCAATAACAAACAAACAAATAATGTGTGTATGGAGGATACAAAAGGGAAATTTGCCTGTAACAAGTGTCTCCCCCAAGGTTGAAGGAGTGATAGAGAACCAACATACATTAGAGGTAATTTAGTTGTGTTGGAAGGAAGTATCTGGGCAGTGAAAGGGTTACACGCACGTGAATACCCGTCCAATTACAAGCAATGACGTCATGGCCCAGATTGCTTGCTCCCATGCTTTCCCCCCCCCCCCCCCCTCTCTCTCTCTCTCTCTCTCTCTCTCTCTCTCTCTCTCTCTCTCTCTCTCTCTCTCTCTCTCTCTCTCTCTCTCTCTCTCTCTCTCTCTCTCTCTCTCTCCTCTTTCTCTCTATCTCTCTCTCTCTCTCTCTCTCTCTCTCTCTCTCTCTCTCTCTCTCTCTCTCTCTCAACTTTTGACAATAGTGAAATAATGTGTTGGGGTTTCTAGAAGGATTGTTGATCAAAACTACTACCGTTTTGCATAAACATGTTTGTTTCAATTATATTAGTTTTGATATGAAAATGTGGGTGGTGCATTATGCATTAGGCCTATATAATTAAACGTTAGTGTGGTTTAATGTCTACGCTAATCTATCACTATCTATCTGGCTTGTCCAACTACCATTAATCAGAGATTTTCAAGCTTCTTTCAAAATTCCCAAAATGTGTGCAAGTACTGACCAATACTAAGCAATATGAGTAATTGTAATGATGGTCAAACCTACTGATTAAACAAAAAACAAAACATTCTCAGCCACTACCAAATGATTATCAACCATGGCCATATATGCCAATGCTACTTCAAGCTACCTAACCTAACCTAGTCTGACCTGACCTAACCTAAAGAAATTGGTTGCCTGGTTGAGAAATTTGAGAGTTAGTGGTTTACAACGATGGTCCACGGGTTTTGGTCACCAGGTAAAAGTTGCCCGTGTAAGTGAAATGGGATACTTTCTTTCCGTAGACTTAAGATTTTTTTATACGAGATTTTTTTTTTTTTTTTTTCATCTATTCCCTCTCAGGCATAGGCTGAGAGCCTACACATTCTCAGAACGCCACCTATTGAGCAATTAACTCGCTAGGTATTGCCCCCCCCCCCCCCCTGTAGCATATTCGATGATCAACATTTTCTGGCAACATTTCTGGACTATTTTGCACTGGCATCGGTAACTAGACGGATGACAAATTAATATAGGCAACCGAAATATTGTAAATGTTGAGCTCATAAGCTGCCAGACCAGTGTTGAGGTTAAATGTTGAGGGAAAAAGCATTCGTGTGATACCGGCTTTAGTAATGTAGTACCGATCTTCATGGCTCCGGACGAATATTTCCGAAATGTTGACGAGTTTTGATTATGCTAATTTGCGTCCATCGAGTTCAACCAAAATCCTTAGCCATAGTTTATATCTTACTTAATATGACGTCTGCAATATTGTATGAATTAGTTGAACTAATTTCGTATATAAATTGATTGGAAACTCTATTTATGAATGTGTTTGGTAATGTGTGTATACATGAATGTTTGTATGTAGTTATCGATGTATTGATTTATATCTATCTATCTATCTGTCTATCTATGTATGTGCAGTCTGTCAATCAATCATAAAATACTCTCTTCATGTATATGTAACTACTTACTTACTTACCCACCTACATATATAGATTTAGCCTATGGATGTATCTCTCAAATCTCATTATGTTCTTTAATATCTCTATCACTACATTTATCCCTCTCTATCTCTTTCTATATTTATCCACCTCTCTATCTCTCCACCCAAGTTCAGTATTACCGCTTTTTCTATATTTACCCATCTATCTCTTTCTATATTTATCCACCTCTATCTCTCAACTTATGTTCATTATTACCGCTTTTTCTATATTTACCCATCTATCTCTTTCTATATTTATCCACCTCTCTATCTCTCAACTTATGTTCATTATTACCGCTTTTTCTATATTTACCCCTCTCTATCTATTTTATCCACCTCTATCTCTCAACTTATGTTCATTATTACCGCTTTTTCTATATTTACCCATCTATCTCTTTCTATATTTATCCACCTCTCTATCTCTCAACTTATGTTCATTATTACCGCTTTTTCTATATTTACCCCTCTCTATCTATTTTATCCACCTCTATCTCTCAACTTATGTTCATTATTACCGCTTTTTCTATATTTACCCCTCTCTATATATTTTATCCACCTCTATCTCTCAACTTATGTTCATTATTACCGCTTTTTCTATATTTACCCCTCTCTATCTATTTTATCCACCTCTATCTCTCAACTTATGTTCATTATTACCGCTTTTTCTATATTTACCCCTCTCTATCTATTTTATCCACCTCTATCTCTCAACTTATGTTCATTATTACCGCTTTCTCTATATTTATCCCTCTCTATCTATTTTATCCACCTCTATCTCTCAACTTATGTTCATTATTACCGCTTTTTCTATATTTACCCATCTCTATCTATTTTATCCACCTCTATCTCTCAACTTATGTTCATTATTACCGCTTTTTCTATATTTATCCCTCTCTATCTATTTTATCCACCTCTATCTCTCAACTTATGTTCATTATTACCGCTTTTTCTATATTTACCTCTATCTCTATCTATTTTATCCACCTCTATCTCTCAACTTATGTTCATTATTACCGCTTTTTCTATATTTACCCATCTCTATCTATTTTATCCACCTCTATCTCTCAACTTATGTTCATTATTACCGCTTTTTCTATATTTACCCATCTATCTCTTTCTATATTTATCCACCTCTATCTCTCAACTTATGTTCATTATTACCGCTTTCTCTATATATACCCATCTATCTCTTTCTATATTTATCCACCTCTCTATCTCTCAACTTATGTTCATTATTACCGCTTTCTCTATATTTACCCCTCTCTATCTATTTTATCCACCTCTATCTCTCAACTTATGTTCATTATTACCGCTTTCTCTATATTTATCCCTCTCTATCTCTTTCTATGTTATCCACCTCTCCATCTCTCCACCTATTGTTCCCTAGCTATGTGAATTGCCTGTCAGTTAACCCCTTATGTACCGGCGATGTCTTTTTAACTTTATGCTGGCTATTATGAAAAGATTGTATTCGGTTTAAAAAGGTCCTCCAGCCATAAACAGGCTTTGAACTATCTCACTTACCCCATTTGATTACCACAGACCCTTTTTATACTACATAATATAGGAAGAATACAAATAATATAGGAAGAATACAAATAAAAAGACTTCGCCGGTTTAGAAGGGATTAAAAACAGCTTTCTGCTAGTGAGGAAGGCGCTGAGGAAACGACCTGACCCAAATACGGAGTAAACATGATTAAGGGAGCCCACCTCGCTTTGTTTTATCTTTCTCTCCCTCTCCCTTTGGCTTGTATCCATTCGGCCCCATTCGGCCTATGTTTTAAGGCGTTTACCCCCATCCAGGTGTTAATATTTTCCTGGCGAGCGGTAGCGAGCCAGCATATATATAATTTTGTTTTGATAGCAAGCTAACTTTGTACATTTTTCGATACAAAAATGTCTCCGGCAAAGCCGGATATCTCTATACAATGCTGGATCGCTATCGCTCGCCAGGAAAATAGAGACACCTGGATGGAGATAAACGTCTTATAACAGTTGGCTGAATGGGCCCGAATGAATACAAGCCAGGGAAAGAGAGAAAAGGAGAGAAAGATAAACAAAAAAGCCGGTGACCCCCCTTAATTCTTGTTTCAGTGGGAGAGTGCTGAGAGAGATAGTGGGAGAGTGAGTGAGTGAGGAAGAGCGACTGAGTTACATAAAGTTACATATACTGCATAGTGTACATTGACCACATAGATTCTGCAACCCTTACTAGGCATTTCGGCATTAAATGTATTAAAGTAGTTGGTACTTTGTTGAAGACGAAGAAAGTATAGCAGGAGAGAGAGAGAGAGAGAGAGAGAGAGAGAGAGAGAGAGAGATTAGATAATTACTCATATATTGAGGATGTGATACTTGATGATACCAGACGTATTGTAGATATTCAAAGATTTTTGTTTTCAGTTTTGTTATTGCCTTTACAAAAATGTACCCTTTTTTTCTTCATCATTCATTTTGGGCACGGTATATATATTATCTTTGTTCACTTTGGGCACGGTATATATATTATCTTTGTTCATTTTGGGCACGGTATATATATTATCTTTGTTCATTTTGGGCACGGTATATATATTATCTTTGTTCATTTTGGGCACGGTATATATATTATCTTTGTTCATTTTGGGCACGGTATATATATTATCTTTGTTCACTTTGGGCACGGTATATATATTATCTTTGTTCACTCTCTTTTATTATCATATCTTTATCTTCTTTCATTGTTATTGGCAATTTTATTCACTGAACATATTGGGGTATTTTGTAGCGATATCGACACCCAGACTGAAGGTAGACTATTTAAATACCCTGGATTCTAATAAAACTAATTCACAATATATCGGAACAGAAGTGATCAGCCTGAAAAATGACTCGTCTGACTTTTATCTATTTTCCGCCGATCGAGAATTGACGTCACATGTGAGTAACTCCGCCTTATGTTAAATAGGGTACCTCATTATTTCCAAGGTCTTTTAATAATTGCCTCCTTTTCTGGACGTCAGAGAGTCGGCTTTAATCTTCTTTGTGACGTACCGAAAAAGGAACTGGCAGGTTAATTACGGGTTCATTATAAGTTTTCAATCTCCACCTACACTGTGAAATAATCTGAGCTAAGAATATAACACTTAGAGAGAGAGAGAGAGAGAGAGAGATTTTTTTTTTATAAAGAGGTATATTTATCATGTATTGTTTTATATATATATATATATATATATATATATATATATATATATATATATATATATATATATATATATATATATGTATATTATATATATATATAATTGCAGTTACCGGTACTAACAATACCCGGCCAGACCAACCAATAGACCTGATCAACCAGTAGAACTCACATAATACCAACTCAACCAGTGCCAACATATATTCCTAACTTTACCTTCTATAATCTAACATTCACGTTCGCTTATTTCTGTCATTTTTGATAGGTAGTATTATGTGAAAGGTCATGAATGTAGTTATTTATTCAGTCACCTACAATAATTATATTCAGTCACATGGCCGATATTTAGGCAAATGAACCCCGAAATATTACCAAATATGTATTGATTTTGTTTTTAAAGAAAAGGAAAGACGTTGATGTGAGTCTCTGTTTTTTATATATATTTATTTAATTTACAGTATATATGTTATTTGTTACTTTTTATTTAATTTGACCTTATTTTATTGTATTTATTTATTTCATGATGGCCATATTTTCTACTGCCTCTTACTTCCAATCTGCAATTACACTTTTAAACTCCATCACTATTAAAGTAAAAATAGGCCAGCAGTGCAGCAGCTTGGGAAGGGATCAAAACTTAACTTGAGGTGCCTTCCAAGTTCTCATCTCAGGGAAGTGGCGAAACAGGATGTGTGTGTGTGTGTGAGTTAGTGTGTGTGTGTGTGTGTGTGTGTGTGTGTGTGTGTGTGTGTGTGTGTGTTTGTGTGTGTGTGTGTGTGTGTGTGTGTGTGTGTTAGTGTGTGTGTGTGTCAGTGTGTGTGTGTACAGTATGCCTTTGCTGAATAAATTAGCATACACTTTAACCCCTTCAGACTCATATGACGCAGAGGTTGCCAGATTAGCAATAAGAAATAGAGTTCTCTCACTCTTATAATTACCTCTCCAAAATTAGTTTTCTGCCCACATCTAACTCAAAGACAACTAAAGAGGTTGAAGTAACTAAACTAAAGGTTTGTAAATACCCCTGATGGTAATAAAGGCTTTAAAGTATCCCTAATAGGCTCAAAATTGCGTCATATGTCGGAGAGGGTTAATACGCTGATACATCTTTAAAACAATTATTAAAAGTATTATTAATTAACAATATATATGTATACCGTGTTGGGTTATGCCTGTAATAATGAGAAATATATATATTTCTTAATTGTACATTATCTTCATTGTGACAAATAAATAACAGAGGATATTCGTCCCCCACCGTATTCTCATTACATTTAATACATACCCTGTCTTCTCTATCAATATGTTTGTGTCTACCAGAAATTACTGGTAATTTTATTATTACCTAACCTAATTTAACCTAACCTAACAATCTAAACCTAACCTAACCTAACCTTCAGGATTTCGTTTTGATTTGACCTTCAGAAACGCCCGAAATGAGCACTTTTTCAACTTTAAAAGTCTTCTGTAGCCCAAACTATAAGTCCAAATTAATTCTACTTGGTGCCATTCGATTTCTCTCGCCCAACAGCTTCCAAACATGGTCGTAGATTCCATTTTCGACCAGCCATTCTCCCAGGATCAAACAATATTGTTTGAAAACACTTGGGTTTTAGTCCAGGCTAAGCCGAGTACCTTGGCAGGTCATGTTCGAATTTTGTGTTTTCAAGGGTATATATGGATTGCTCTCGTCGTTGCGATTCCAACGGTATATTTATTTTATTTATTTAGACAATTTTTAGGCCTAATAGACCTATTTTTTATTTGTTTTATTTTTGTTTTGTGTTTTCAAGGGTACTATATGGATTCCTCTCGTCGTTACGATTCCAACGGTATATATATTTTTATTTATTTAGACCATATACTGTATAGCCCAATAGACCTATTTTGTTTTTGTATTGTTTATGTTGAATAATTTGTTTTCAAGGGTATCTATAGATTCGTCTTGTCGTTGCGATTCCAACGGTATATGCATTTTTGGATTTAGACCATTGTGTTGGCCCAATAGGCCTAATTTTGATTATGACAACTTTTAAATCGCCCACTCTCTACATTTTAAGCTTATTTAGTAGTGAAGTTGCACTATTAAGAAGGTCATATATATTTACAATAGGGTAGCAACATATATGAAGAATGTAAATGGAAAGTAATGTTGAAGAGAATAATAGAATGTCTTAGAAATATAGGAAGTTAAGTCAAAGTTGAAATGAAAATATCAGAGAGAGAGAGAGAGAGAGAGAGAGAGGGAGAGAGAGAGAGAGAGAGGGGGGGGGGGGGGGTGAGTTCGTGTGATAGCTGAAACTCTTCTATAAATAGACCCACAGGCGTGCAGGAAGAGGAAGCGGAGGAAGAAGAAAAGAAGGGTATACGGGAGGAGAGAGATGGAGGAAACAGAGGGGTTGGAGGAAGGAGAAGGGGAAGAAGACAGGGTGGAGGGCAAGGAGGAGAAAGAGAGGGAGAAGGAGGAGGAGGAGGAAGAGAAGGAGGAGGAGGAAGAGAAGGTGTAGGAGAGGAGGGGGAGGAGGAGGAGGAGGAGGAGGAGGAGGAGGGGAAAGGAGGAAGGAGGAAGCAGGGAGGAGGAGGAGGAGGAGGAGGAGGAGGAAGAGGTGAAGAAGGTCGGAGGATCGGAGGGAAGAAAGACGACGAGGGGAAAGAGAAAAGAGGCGAGACAGAGGGGAGAACAAGAGAGAAGACGGAGGAGACGATCGGTGGAGATGAGGATGGAGAAGTGTAAAGAGACGTAAAATAAGGACAAACAGAAAAAGGCGAAAGAAGAGGAGGACGATATTGGAAAACAGGAAAGTACAGAAGGAATATAGGAAAGTACAGAGGGAATATAGGAAAGTACAGAGGGAATATAGGAAAGTACAGAGGGAAATAGGAAAGTACAGGGGGAAATATAAGGAAAGTACAGAGGGAATATAGGAAAGTACAGAGGGAATATAGGAAAGTACAGAGGGAATATAGGAAAGTACAGAGGGAATATAGGAAAGTACAGAGGGAATATAGGAAGTACAGAAGGGAATATAGGAAAGTACAGAGGGAATATAGGAAAGTACAGAGGGAATATAGGAAAGTACAGAGGGAATATAGGAAAGTACAGAGGGAATATAGGAAAGTACAGAGGGAATATAGGAAAGTACAGGGGAATATAGGAAAGTACAGGGGAATATAGGAAAGTACAGAGGGAATATAGGAAAGTACAGAAGGAATATAGGAAAGTACAGAGGGAATATAGGAAAGTACAGAGCGAATATAGGAAAGTACAGAAGGAATATAGGAAAGTACAGAAGGAATATAGGAAAGTACAGAGGGAATATAGGAAAGTACAGAAGGAATATAGGAAAGTACAGAAGGAATATAGGAAAGTACAGAAGGAATATAGGAAAGTACAGAAGGAATATAGGAAAGTACAGAGGGAATATAGGAAAGTACAGAGGGAATATAGGAAAGTACAGAGGGAATATAGGAAAGTACAGAGGGAATATAGGAAAGTACAGAGGGAATATAGGAAAGTACAGAGGGAATATAGGAAAGTACAGAGGAAATATAGGAAAGTACAGAGGGAATATAGGAAAGTACAGAAGGAATATAGGAAAGTACAGAGGGAATATAGGAAAGTACAGAGGGAATATAGGAAAGTACAGAAGGAATATAGGAAAGTAAAGAAGGAATGATTTTTTTAGGGAAATACAGAAGGGAGATCTAGGACACTACAGAGGAGAATATAGGAAAGTACAGAAGGACTATAGGAAAGTACAGAAAAGAATATAGGAAAAGTACAGAGGGAATATAGGAAAGTACAGAAAGGAATACAGGACAGTACAGACAGCGGAATATAGGAAAGTACAGAGGGAATATAGCGAAGTAAAGAAGGAATATAGGAAAGTAAAGAGGGGGCAATACTAGGAGAAGTACAGAGGAAATATAGGAAAGTACAGAGGGAATATAGGAAAGTACAGAGGGAATATAGGAAAGTACAGAGGGATATAGGACATGTTACAGAGCGAATATAGGGAAAGTACAGAGGGAATTATAGGAAATGTACATGATGAATATAGGGAAAGTACAGAGGGAAATATATAGGGAACGTACAGAGGAAATTATAGGAAAAGTACACGAGGGAATATAGGAAAGTGACAGATGAGGGAATATAGGAAAGTACAGATGGGAATATAGGAAAGTAACAGAGGGAATATACGGAAAGTAAAGAGGGAACTATAGGAAAGTACAGAGGGAATATAGGAAAGTACACAGAAGGAATATGAAGCGATAAGGTACAGAGGGCAAATATAGGAACAGTACAGAGGGGAATATAGCGAAAAGTACATGAGCGAATATGAGGAAAGTACAGCAAGGAATATTGGAAAGTACAGATGGAACATATAGGAAAGTACGCAATGGCGAATATAGGACAAGTAAAGAAGGAATACAGGAAAGTACAGCGGGAATATAGGAAGAGTACCGAGGGAATATAGGAACGTACAGAGGGAATATAGAAAGTAAAGAGCGGAATATAGGAAAAGTACAGAAGGAATATAGGAAAGTACAGCGGAAAATATAGGAAAAGTACATGAGCGGAATTATGGAAACGTACAGACGCGAGGAAATACAGGAAAGTACAGAGGGAATATAGGAAAGTACAGAGGGAAATTAGGAAAGTCCAAAAATGGAAGATAGGAAAGTACAGAGGGAATCTAGGAAAAAGTACTGAAGGAATATAGGAAAGTACAGACGGGAATATAGGCAGTACAGAAGGATATGAGGAAAGTCAGAAGGAATATCGGAACGTAGCAACAGGAATATAGGAAAAGTACAGTGGGAATATAGGAAGTACAAAAGGATATAGGAAAGTCCAGAGGTAAGATAGGAAAAGTACTGAAGGAATATAGGAAAGTACAGAGGGCATATAGGAACCAACCAAGAATACTAGAGTACGAAGGGATATATCGGAAAGTCACAGAGGAATATAGGAAAGTACAGGAGGGAATATAGGAAAGTACAGAGGGAAAATAGGAAGTTACAGAAGGAATATAGGAAAGTAACAGAGG